>JAGDQP010033977.1:457-13460 GCA_022664845.1 Lepisma saccharinum | reverse complement strand
CAAACAATTTCATAACCATACATTTCATTTTGTTTGGGTTTAGCGTTACATTAGCACTATTTTTCTTCATATTGACAAAGGGCAGAAAAATTAGTAAGAATCATGCACTTTTTATTTATTTATTTCAGCGCAAGGCAAAAATTCGTTATATCGTAATATTACACAAAACATACCGGTAATATTTTTCCTCCCAGTGAATTAGGATCTGTGAACTAGTACGGCAAAGTAAAGAGTTAATTTCGTGCCCCCTGCAAGTAAATCTTAATTAACGAGGCGGCAAAATAAGACTATACACGGAACCCAAGGGGATGGATGGGAATGGGAGGGATAGAAAATTCTCCTATTCCCCCAAAATGATCTGCACGACCAAGTAGGAAGACGGCACGGGATAAAGCAGAAAAATTTTCATACTCTTGTCTGGATTCGAAATCGGATCTAGTTTTCCCACTTTAACAAGATGACCACATCGGTTCTATTAATCACATTAACATATTTTTCTTACCTAATCCCAACGTGAGAGATCGTAACACAAATGGTGGCCTTAAACTTCAAACAAAGATCTTCAGCTGAGAGGAAGAAAATTACTGGTCTAGAAAGTAGGGGGAAGAAACCTATATGTAAACTGGTTTTTAAATTCGAAATTTACACTTAACTCATTTGAGCGAACGTTGAACCCTTTTTATTAAAATAGTTTTTGAACTCACACATGTTCCAACAAACTACAGATACGATAAGTTTTCACAATGGAACATTTGTCAGTACCTTCTACTCGGGTGCAGTATATAATTATTTTACGTAAAGTCTTAAAATGCTAAAAGAAAAAAAAGTTCCTTTCTCCTCGCTAGATCGATAGAATTAGGGTCAACAGGGTTAAAATTTCTTACGACAGAATCTACTTCAACTACGAAGCTTCCATGCAAACATGACAAACCTTGGTAGCCTCGTGAAGGACGAGTTTTGAGTCTTTAACTAGGCACTGAAGAGGAATAGTTACTATTATTACATCCTCTCCCACCTCCTCTTCTTCAACTGAAGCATCAAACCCTTCTTCTATCAGTCCATATAAGGCTTTTACTATCACCAATCCCTTCTTGGTTTCTTCTTCAGATTTTATTCGAGAGTACGTTGCACGCATTAATTCAACAGCTGCTTTAGCCTCTCGTCTCATTTCTTTCATCCTGAAAAGGTAAAAAATGAAGATATTTCGTAAATACATACGGTATTCTACGTGCAATATATTTACACTAGCAATGGATGAGTTGTACGTTTACTTTTATGCCCAAAACGGATCATACAGAAACTCAATACCACCTATTTACGACAATTTTCCGTATTTCCTTACCGAATTTATTTATATATTTATTTGACATATACTAATGGACAAGACAAGCTGTTACGGCCTAGGTCCATCACATACATGTCTGAGGGATGACGTCCCTCGGTGAGCAGGGAAGAATATACTGGTCAGGATCTATGTCTAGGTACAATACCGCTATTCGCCAGGTAAAACAGCATTTAGCTCCTTCTAACAATAAAATAAATTTACAAATTTACAATATAAATTTATGACGTCCCCTTGTCACGCGAGTTATATAAAACAAGATATATTTTTAACGCGATGATTGCTCCCATTCAATTTAAGAGCAGAGGACAGCATGGAGTTCGAATTTAGCGTTTGATACTTCACGTTATGAGTCCGCAAGAGTTTAAAAGCGTCGTTATTGCGCATGATTTCCTTATTTCCTAGTTCGGCTGGACTGACACCAAGTGTCGTCTGAAGTGAAGTTTTTCTCTAGCTGCTTTTGTTGTACAATTTTGCAGAGGTGCGTATAGGATAAAGGTTCCATAAAGCAAGGTGTCGCCAACAGATTGAAAACAAATGGCTATATAGAAGTGGTTGATTAAGATCTGAAGTCTGTTTCTCTCAACTTGCTTCTGTTAACGCGCTAGCCTGCGTTACACAGAGAAAACAAATTAAAAGGTTCCTCCAAAATTACTTGGGTATTGGTAGACTCATTATCAAAGACATAGAAAAGAATTACGGTCAAGCACTGCGCATCGCGCCTTGTATTTCATGCATTTAACTAGGTAGCACATAGCATTCTGTATACATTTTCCCAGGCCTCACTCGAAAGATACCTTCTGATTACCTTCCATGTTGAAGGAAAATAAGGTTTTATTTCTTCCAAACCACTCAAGATATTCCGCTCTCTGGTTACTTACTCATACGTTGCAGAAGACCTCTCATTTATAAGGTCATAACATGCACAGTGACAATTCTTGTAGTAACTGTCTCAATCAAAGATAGCTGCACTTATCTTACTGACCTATTGTCTTATGATGTGGAAAAACACATTAAAAAAAAAATCAAAATAAAACCTAACCTTATAATAAAGGGCTAAATGACATGAAAATTACTCAATATTAACAACGAAATCAAGTGGTAAGATTATACAACCTTGCTTAGAGAATCTCAAATCCTTACTCTCACGTAATACCTACACATTCTTCCCGAAATAGGAAGTTAGAGTACCTAAAATAGAATAATACTCTTACCTTGTTCTATTTAGTTCCCTTTGTTTTTGTTTCTCCTTTTCCTTTTGCTCTTTTACATAAGGATCCACCATTAACTTCTTTATTGTCAACCACACTACGACAGGGGTAATTGTAGCATAGAAGACTGGACTTGGGAGAATTTCTTCACATAAATGGATTGGAAAACTGTATGTTTGGTTGGCTCGATTTAACCTAAAAAGCAAATAATCAAATTTAAATTGCGTTTATATTCCATGTCTCTTTTGACAATAAGACCTGAATATACAAACTGAACTAGCACTGTCTTATATAGTACATGTGATAATATTTTCAACATACAATAAAGAAAAACTGATAAACTGACGGTGGTAGATTTTAATAAAACTATGAAAGGCATGTAACTAGCCAGAGTAACAATAACTTACGAAAATCATACATGAAACGCTAACAATTTTTCCACGGCACCACTCTGTATAACGGAGACACTCAAAAGCAAAGGGATGTAAGTACAGCAAAACAGGCCCCAGATGTTGGAAAACTGAATTACACTAGAAACTCTAGATTAAGCGTTTTTATGTGAATAATGTTTTTGACATTGAATTTAGTTATGGTCTTTAGGTGGCATCTATGGCTCAGGCCGGGATAGAGGAAAAGATGCTCGAATGAGTCGGCCACGACCTAAGTTGAAGGTACCATCCCAGTATTTGCGTGACATGACAAACTCGTGGAAGAAAAGTCACTGAAGATGCCTGGATGATCATATCGAACATATGACCTCCCGAATGCGAAGCCAACGCTCTACCAACTGAGCTACAGCCGCTTGATGTGAATATTATATTATATTGGACATTCACACATCTTTGCACAAAATACGAATATTTTTTTTCTATATATAAATAATTTAAATACTCATAATAGATGAGTTTAACTCGATTTAAAAAAATGGCACGTCCCTTTGCTTCTAAACCCTTCAACTGATACCTGAAGCTGAAAATTAGGTTTACGTAATTAACTAAACGAAGATAAAACATAGATATACATGACAGATCAATTATGAAGACTGGACTTTTGAATGTGACACTGCTTCCACATTCCTTTAACATTTCAATTTTTAGTGTGTCCAATATGCAAAAAGCGTATTGCACTGAGTGCAACGTTAAAATAATTTTCGCAACGTAACTATTATTCTTTCTTCCACTAATTGACGATCACCCAAAGCGAGGAATTGCGAGGTACGAGGAAATACAGAAACAAATGGCTATATTTATCACAGAACGGACAATGCTGACAACTTCCAGTTCCAACAGCTCACGCACTTACCACAACACAGTAAGAGGTTGGACGTTGTAAGCAGTGCTAACTGACCAGTCCGTGACGAACGTACTAATTTGTTTCTGCATTTTGTTGCTGCTTGCAGTACCAGGAAGCTCAAAAGTCATTCCAAAATTTACGGATTTTACTCCTTTATCATACAGTTACCCTTTCGGCTTTTTTCCTATTCGTAAGTATATACACGTAAGAAAAAATGTTCCTTAAATTACAGAAGATGCCGACAGGTGTACGGGCACTTCATAAACAGAGAAAAATAGGGATGAAACAGGAGACTAGTGGCCAAAACTTGGCAACACGTATAGTTTTTCATTTCAATCATGTGACCATGCCTTTGGCGAAACGTTGCCTCTCTCTCTCTCTCTCTCTCTCTCTCTGTGTGTGTGTGTGTGAAGTGCCCGCATATCTGTTTGTATCCCCTCATTTTATCATTTATATTCCCTACAGTCCAGGTCTTCTTCCTCCACGTTTTCCTGGTCTTTCTATCTTTCTTCCTCTCATCCTTTCCAATTTTCATTATAATTTCTTTTATTACTTATTTTCTATATTATTATTTCTTTTTACCTTTCATACTCCCCTTATGATCCTCCTTTACCATCTTATTGCTTTAAGAAGCCTTCATCTGCTCCTAGTTTCCTTTCTCCCCACTTCTTTCGTCATTTAGTGTTATTTTCTCGTCCCTTTCAGTAATTTTCCCGCCTTACTATATTACCTGTTTTCAAATGACAACATTACCGCTCCCTATCACCACTCCTCTCTGTCCATTTTCAGTCTAGTCTGTGACCACGCCTTTGGCGAAACATTGCCGCCACAGTGCCCGTACACTTATTCATCATGAAGAAGTGACGCTAAAAGAAAACGGTAAAGGGTTCGGAGTAAGCTGCCATATTAAGCAACTGTGTTTCAAGCCCCGTATAATCTGGATAAGCTCGTTAAGATCCTTTTCCATTTATTTTAATCTCCTTGAAAATGCTTAGACATGGATAATATTTGATTCAGGATTTAAATGGCCCCTGCAAATAACTCAACTGAATAATTTATGATAAGCTTACTATATAACAATTCCCAATACGAAAAACTAAGGTGTTCATTAAAACTTAAAATTATTATTATTATTTTTTTTTTAAAAAAAAGAGAGAAACATACTTTACTTTAAGTGAGACGCCTGCATGGGTTCCAATAATAACTGAGGCTCCTAAGTTGCTATGTTGTGATATCTTCTTTTCTGCACCATACTCAAACACAGCTCCAAAGGTTCCTGCCCTAGAAATAACACACAATTTTCATTGACACTAGTTACAAAGTTAATTTATTTAATTTCCTATTTATTACTACCATCAGTTATTTAAACTCGTTGCGACAGTTTTAATATTGTGTACTTGTGTACTAACAAGTATACACATCTAAGAAATAAAGTTATTAATTCTTTACAGTAATTATACTGGTTTGTACAAGATTAAAAGAAAAATGACCTGGACACGTTGTTGAAACAATCAGAACATTTCACTTGATTCAACCCGGGCTTCATTAGCTGGATAAAAGGCCCAAAGGTAAAACTAAAATTATCTATGTAGTGTACAAGTTTTACCTCTGGGCCTGATGAAGTTCGACTGCATCAACCAAAATATCCTGTTATTTGTTTGAACAATCTGTCTCCACCAGAGAACACAGGATTTTCTACTTTTTAAACATTTTAACTACATTTAGATGAGAATTTTTTTCAGAACGTTTGTTTCGTTATAACTTCTTTATTATCAAATTTTTCATCTTAACCCTTCGCTCATCTTTAATGAACTTACTAACATATTTCATAGATTTCTGAAGATGCTGTGTTTTATTTTCACATATATCATTTTTTTCCCCAACTGAAAAACACCAAGAAACATGGGAGCTAGGTTGCAGTACAAAATAATTACACTTTAGCACTTGTAATCTCCTGAAGATTACTCAAATGCCTAGATTTACAGCATATTCAAACAGCCTATCGCAGTGCTCTCAAACTAAGATCTTTGAAAGGGCACCTGATGACTTCGGGGAACGCATGAATTTTAATAACTTAAAAAAAAAAAACTTTTTCTTCCTCTTACGAACGTAGGCATGCATTGGTCTACGTAATCTCATTCCTTACACAAAATTGGCTTTGTTAAGTATAACTATGTTCATATTACATTTAATATATAACAATAGTATAAAAAAAAAAACTTTTTGCCCGGCCGCTACTTTGAGACTACTGGTTTAATTCTTTCCTTTGCTTTTTTAACATTTCAATCGGACATCCCACTTTGATCTCACCATCAATTTTTATAGTATGGGATCGTAACAAACGGAGGCCCGAATTGGGAAAATGAAATGAAAAAAAAAAAAAAAGGCTGGAAAGATGTTACTTACGGTTACAGAATATATTTATGCAGAAGTAAAAATCTCACACAGCACAAAATAGCACCATTTCGCCGATAGAGTATGTTTACGACAGACAAAGGAAAAGATATTATGAAACAGCTTAAGCAGCCACATTACATTTCAAAAACCTAGTACTTGATCGACAGATATTACTTTCGTAGCTTAGGGCCAGTTCTACAATCGACGGCTAAGCTTCTGGTCAGGGATAAGTCGAGGCCAAGTCATATTTTGGCCAATGAGAGTACGCAAAATGAGACTTGGCCTCAACTTAGCCCTGAATAGAAGATTAACGGTCGATTGTAGAACTGACCCTTAGTAGACATAACAGGATAAAAAACTAAATATCTATAACTATACAATTAGGAAAGTAATGTTTTTTAAATAACAAATTTTACTATCCTTTAAATTTAATTACAATCAGCAACTCGATAATCAAGACCAGAATCAACAAAGTGGATCTCCCCGTGTGCCTTTGCATGGCGCTCTTCATAGTAAGGAAAGTTGAAAGAATTTAGATTTGGATTTATTTAAAGTCTTTAGGCAACTTTGGCTCAGGTCGAATGGATGATGATGATGGGTTGAATTATTGGCATGAAGAAAGCAGGATTTAACGGTAGAATCCCGAGAAAAATCACGTACACGGTGGGTGTTTGTCCACCACAAAGCCCACATGGCATGAGCCGGAATCGAACCGAGAACCCCACACACCAGAGATAAATGCTCTACTACTGAAATACCGGGACCCAATTATTGAAAGTGTTTTTCATATGTAGCAATTACCTTGCATTTGCAATATAATGTTTTGTTTTAGCAATTCTTATCAGGCTTACAAAATACCGACAGCGTACTCAAATAGCGTATAAAACTGGATACACAAGGGGTCAACACAAGACACAGTAAATACCAATAAAATAAGAAATAACTACAAGCAACATGAGTAAAGAAAACTTACTTGACAGCTGCTCGGAGCTTCAGTTCCATTTCTTCAAATTTCCTGGTATAACTGAGTGCCGCATAGGAGTGTGGAATACCAAACTGGATTGTGAACACAGTATGTGACGCACTTGTGTCCCGTACTACAACTGTACTCATTGAACTCTGAATACCAGCTTTCCACGTCAGATACCCCACTGTGTGTTTATCTAGTTGAGTTGCTAATGCTGGACAATAAACGCCGAATTAAGTAACTTCTCATTACTCAGGCACAGTTCTCAACCAAAGTTAAACATATTATTATTATTACATTTATACATGATTCAATTCCTTAATGGATTAATAATTAAACATTTCATAAAATGCAGTGTACTTTATCCTCGATCCTATTTTATTTTATTTCTTTATTGCATGATTTACCTGGAGACAAAAACGTAGAAGACTTTCACTAAACTTTACGTGGAGTCACTGGAAATTTAAAGGCTATAACTGAACGAAATACTGTTACCATGGTTTCTTATCAACTGCCCTATACACTTGTAAATTCTGGATGTCTTTTCAAAATTGGTATTACATTTTTTTTTTTAAAAAAAAAAAGCTAGACACTTTCTAGTTGAAAGGAAGAAAAAATGTCATGAAAGATATTTGATATTATTATATTCGATTATATCGAGCTTCATTAGGCGACATAAGCAAAGACTTCCACTACAGTTCACTGACTCGTATTTATAACAGTTTTTAAGCCAACTTAAAAGAAGTTAGCGCTGCGATTATACTACAACTTTGGTAAACTTTATTTTATATGGGTCAGTCCAGTAACTGTTGACATGCCCCTGCCAGGACTCGAACCCGGAACCTTCGAGTCGTTGTCCTAACGCCTTAGACCGCACGGCTACCTGGTCGGCACTGCGATTCTACAAAATAATCCCTTGATAGCATCTCACACACAAGTATTCCATTAATTTTTATGGAATAGGTTAGCAACACTGACAACTGGAAGGTTTAGGTAGTGTTCTGCTGTGTCGAATAGTGTTTATGCTAAGTATGGTGCGGATAGGTCTAACGACATGAAAGCAAATTTAAAAAAAATGAATATTAATTTTTAAAATGGCTGCCAATACTGACAACTGCGACGCCTGATGATGACGGTACCGGCGGCCCTGAGCTTGTCAAGCCACGACATTTTCAACGACACCACAACCACGTCTCTACACCTTGTGGTTCGTAAGATATATTTTTGGACACGCGTTGGCAACACTGACAACCGAGATGCTTGGGAACTGGGACACCCAAAGTATTTTCTATTATGTCGAATAACGTTTATGCTAAGTTTGGTGCTGCTACGTATAACGTAATGGAAGCAATTTGAAGAACTGAATTATATAGAAAATAGGTTGGCAACACTGACAACTGGGGTGCTTGGGGGCGGGGAACACTCAGAATGTTTATATTATGTCGAATTGTGCAAATACGTCTAACTAAATGGAAGCAATCTGAACAATTGATTTTTAAATAAGTGGGTTGTCAACACTGACCCATTAGTGACATTCAATTTCTTGACACGGACTGAGCGGGATTATAGCTTCGCTATCAAGAGACCTAAAAGGTAGGTAGAAACAACTCTTATCTAAACTTATTTATACATGTTGATTCAACTTCCTTAGTGACTGACAATCTAAATGACACAATAATTTAAGCTTTGTTCATTTTGAAGGATGGTTACACAAAAGAATAGTTAAGTCTAACTAACTTATTTTTTCTCCAGAAAATAGAACCGCTTTAAAAAAGCACAACATTTTAGAAGCAGGTAATAATTTTTTAAATTATTTTAATTGAAAAACGACATAAGTATTAAATTATTAACACAGGAGGTCCATTTCTCATAGATAAATCTTACTCAAAATTTCAAACTCCATGTTAATATGGAACGTAAGTAAATATAACAAAATAGTAATAATAATAAAAAACTTTTCATCAGACGGATTATTCAGTTGATACTTTCAAAAGTTTACTGAGTTTTACACGTCTACGACATTCGAATAAAATACCAAATACTTCTCCCTTTTCAGTGCATTTATCGAAGATGGTTTAAATTGGTTTGAAAAGTTAATTTTATTATGTAATGCAAGTCTTTACCCGATGAAGCTCGACAGGACCAAATGAAATAGTGAAGACTCCATTTGTTTTAATCTATTTTTCTTGTTACTATTTTCGGAACTTAAGATGGTGTCTATAAAATGGATTTACATTACGCATAGTACGTGATATGAAAACAAATCCAATACTGAGCAATGAAATCAAATGTCAGAAGCTGTATTGGTTCAACTGAAGAAAGAAATGGAATGAAGATTGAGCTTCAGCTTTCGGGTCCATCCCTACTTAATTTAATGATTGAAAGGAGACGACGATGATGATGTAGATTTAATAGGGGATGATACAGATGCACTACAAAGTAACACCAATATCTCAGTAGAAGCTTGCGATGAGAGAGGTCTACACATGAACGTAAGATAGAACAAAATACATGATAACAAACCGAAGCACAGAGGACGAAGGAAATAACACATAATTAAAAATGAAATCATAGAAATGAAATCTATTGTCCTGAAACTCCTCACCTCGTGATTAATATCAAGAAAGTTGAAATTAAAAATATACAGAACGTTTATTCTGTGGGTGACACTTATGGTTACGAAGGTTGGAGTACGATCCTAGCAAATGAACATAAATTGCATGTGTTTGAGAAAGATATACGGACCGAAACGGGATATGATCGGAGAACGGAGGAGACTGCAAAATGAAAAACTGCACAGAACCGTATGATTCACCTGATATTATAAGAATAATGAAATCTTGACGGCTAAGATGGGAAAGCCATGTAGCTCAGAGGGAGAGGAAAACGAAAATTACATTCTATCATGGTAGGGGAAGCCTAAGACGTCATTAGGATGACAACATTAGAAGGGATCTTCAAGGGGTTCATGATGAAAACTGGCTTGAGTTCACCCAGGAAGTTTACTGCAGCGATGAACATGCGAGTTCCGTAAGTCATAGAGTAACTGAATGAGTAATGGAAAGGAGACAGACAATAGAAACAAATATAGATAGACAGACAATAGATATTTGGTAAAGGAGTAATTTGAAGTAAGTGAAAGAGAAATTCTGAGTGTGATGTATACATGAAGTGAATGAAAACACGGAAGATACGGGCAACAAGAAACCATACAACAGACGAGAATGGGTTTAGAATACGTAGAAGAAAATCGCTTGGAGACAACTCAGTGGAGGAACTACTCTCTCATAATTTGGATAAAAAATTACGGCGAATTTAAGTTGACGGGAAGTATTAGTAAGATGCACAACCTTATTGTTTATATATTTTATCTGAGTAGTTAAGGAAAGCAAAAATATTGTAGTCTTTCATTAAAAGTTTTTGAACGATAATAATGAAAAGATATCACGTGTAAAACTCACAACCATTGTACTCTGTTTTTGTATAATGGAACCAAAACAATAATTCTTAACATCTAACTACACATTTTTTGAAATCTGTCAAAGCTAAAATGGCTTTGCTTACAACAAATGTATATTTCTGATATATTACATTGACACTTTTAATGAAGCACAATAACTTGTCATTCTTTGAAAAACATACAGCAGCTTTCACGTACTGCCGTTCATTCTCAAAGTTAGATCTTTTACAGAGCTTACATTTCTTCCATAAACGGAAATAAAAAAAAGAAAATCATTGTAGAGCCATCCACACTCAAACTCACATGGCAAACTTACTTGAAACTAGGCCTGGACGTATTCCTTGAGGAGTAAATTGAAAGATTCCTGCTAAATTAGTGAAAGTTCGTTTCGTAAGAGTTCGAAATCCTTTTACAGAGAACATTAATCCATTCCCCATTCCCATTTCGGTTTCAATCCAACCTCTTTCGGATAATAACCTTCGTAAAGAGAAGTTCACGGAGCCACTTCCGTTTCCATTATGCGCCGAAAGCGAACCAGACATAGTCACAGTGTCACGTAATGTTAAAGGTGCCTCAATCGATTGAGCAAACGACATCCCACTTACTTCAATGCTGGGGAAAAAACCTCTATCCCTGAAACAGAGACAGAAGTAGGATAAGTTAACCAGCAAAGTATTATTTAATACAGTTAAATCTCTTTCAGTTGGATACCTCCAGAAGGGTCCAAGGGAAGGGAGAAAAAAATGCATATGAAATAATAATTTCTCTTCTCTAGGAAAGTCATTTAATTTTAAGGCAGAGTCCGGGGATAATTGGGTCCTCAAATAAGTGGTTTTACTGTATCATGAAATGAATTAAATATTATAATTTAATATATTATCAGCCTGCATCAAATGGAAAACATTTCCATAATACAGTGAAGTAATATCACGATATTCTAAGGAACACCAGTTCTCTTCAACTTCTCGCCGAAAGAGCTAAACAAAAATAAATTTTATTGACACTTTGCATCCACGGAGATTTATCTTGAAGCCTCAGCTTTCAGTTCAAGGACTCTGTCCATGTAGATGGAATATGCGTAGCTAGTCTGATCTTAGCAGGTGGAACTCTGAAAAACCAGGGAGATCCTCCATAGGTATGGCTACTGATACGAGTTCGAATCAGTATTTCTAACTGGGTCATTCTATACCAAATCATCACAGCTCCCAAACCGAGCATCTCAGATCTGCACGAAAATTCGTAGCATGGTAGGCGACATATAGTAATGTACAAATGTAAAATATTAGCCCTCAGTGATACACGGTATTCATACAGCAGGGTTGACAATATGAGAAAAACGTAAAAAATATGTGTATGAGATCAACAACAAAAAATCATAAACTTGGCTTCGTATTGTGGTAGCACATTGTAATTCATCTTGGGCTTGTTTTGAAACTAAGAAAACATAGTTTTGATAAAAAAAAGCTTGAATATCTAAAAAAACAAAAACAAAACCACCTCTCTTCATTTTTTAAGGAATAAATTATGTTATATAGTTGTATGCAATCTTTTTTTTGTGCAAGTTTCATTTTGGGAAGAGGAGAAAAAATATTCAATATGCACTCTTTAAACCCTTCTGCACTAAGCAAGTTCAGACATGTCATGAAAGACTCATTCGCCGTCTGGTTGTAGTTATTGTGTGGTAAACCAGCAGTAGAAGGGACGGATACAATTTCTGTGGATATATACTTCTGTGAGTAGCTGGGTTGCCACCCGTGCCAATTTTCGGTCCGATGTCCAGCGTTCCTTCTTGATTAATGATGATCCAACACTACTTAAGGTGTCGTTCAATACCTGCAAAGCTGATCCTGTCCTGTATATTTCCACTTCTGTGTCACTTTCCTCATCAATTCCCGTGCTTGGACCTTTGTCAGAAGTGACAGAATCCCTTTCGTTTCCTACTAGCTAACTAACTCTTTTGGATTAGAGAACTCGAAAAGTTTATCGCCACAGTAACGAACGTTCGAAATTGGATTTTACGCAAGGTCAAAATCTTCACTTTTAAGCTCTCGAAGATTTCTTCTGATATTGTCATCCCAATCGTGTCTCGATCGATTTTTCCAACGCTCTCTTCCTCCAGCTTACCAATCGCGATGGAATACAGGGTTCATACAAAAATATTGAACTCAATTTCCCTGAATTTTCCAGGTATTAATTTTGTAATTTCCAGGTCTAGTGGAAGAAACTAATATATAAATTTTAATAATAATATATTTTTATATTTAAGAATGGCCACCCTTCTTCCCAATGAACAATTGCAATTAAACAAATTTTGTACACACAAAGAAACAGTT
>JAGDQP010033976.1:0-20379 GCA_022664845.1 Lepisma saccharinum | reverse complement strand
AAAGCTTCCATACATCATCTCGTTTACTAACTGAGAATTCATTTTCTTCCACACAACAAACACAAAATGTGGGCGAACAGCATAAAATGAATATAGGCCAAAGTTAACGCAATAAGACTCTTGATCTAAATTTAAGTCAGAAATCTGGCAAATGTTGACAGATCACGTCGCACACTGGTTTAGCAGAAACAAAGTAGAGCGCTATACAAACCATAAATAACATTAATATCACCACAGTATATATACAGTATAATTCGACTAGTGTTTCTCTCTCTCTGAAGTTTCCAAATCAATCTCGGCAATGTACGCATCAAAGCGCAAACATATACCGAAAAAAAAACAAAAAAAAAAACCGACGTTAGATGTGCCATATGGTCATTGGCATGTGGCACCCTCAATAAAACAATACAATTCTCTCACTCTTTGTGGTAAACCAAAAATTGCTTGTTTTGTATGCTTTCTCCTTCCGTTTCACATAGTCGCAAGCGTTTCGCATCTTCCATTGTTGATGTCACAAATATCTACATCTACTCTCTCCACACACACACACACACACACACACACACAGAGAGAGAGAAAGAGAAAGAAATTCAACAGCATTTTTTTTTTCAATTGTCAGGAAAAATAACACCATGTCTTTCGGCAAGTCATATATTTTCCTTTTTTTTTTTATTGGAGGGTTGGATGATTGAAGCTTTGTGATTGGGGTGAGGTCACATAACAGAAGGGAATATATACAAGTGTAAATTCCAATATTCAAATATAAATATGGATCATGATAATATTTATTTAGTCTCCGTACGGAAAATGGGAAGATAAATGCGATAGCATGTTGTATATTTAATACGAAAACGAATAGTGGCTGGAAAAACGAAACAAGGAGCGCAGATACATTAGTTGTTACATCGCACAGTATTGCGTGGCTCAGTGGTAAGAGCGCTCACGCCTGGTATGCCTACAAAGCATAGATCACTTCGGTCTCGGGCCGTAAATATTTCTCGGGCCTTTTTGAGCCTAACTTTGTAAATATACTATAGAACGATATTTATCGGACCGATCTTTCGGGAGAACTTTTAAAGACCATCTAAATTTATAACTTCGGTAAAACAGCAGACGCCCACACTGAAAATCTTATTATTCCTGTGCAGTGGAGAGAAAAACTAAAAGTAACAGAAATAAACATGCTTAGCTTGTCTGTGAAAGTACTGTTTCTTACTCGGAAGGAAAAGAACAAACGCATTCGGAACAAGAATTTGCACAAATGGACATTTTGTTTTAAATATTCAGAATATCGTTTGATAATGTACCACTAAACAATGATTGAGCTCTAGACCTGAGTCTGAACTGAGTGAATACACGCAAGTATTTCCATTTCATAAGAATTTATAAATGAACATTGCTTTTTAGAGAATTCATATGGTTAGTAAGTGTAAACAATAACCTTTATTAACCGTTATTAACAATAACCGTTGTTCTTTCTGAACCATGTAAGCTTTTAAACCACAAAATTAAACCTCTAAAATATAATTTTGCATTAATTATTATCTTTTTGTAATTCGGGATCATTCGATTATCACATGGGCTCGGGCCTAAAGGTTAAAACATATTTCGGGCTCGGGTCGGGCCAGGCCCGGGCTAAAAATTACGGCCCGTGCAGACCTCTAACGTCTGGTGCGTGAGATCGACAGTTCTATCCCAGCTCATGCCATGTGGGCTTTGTGGTGGACGAACACCGTGTGCGTGGTTTTTCTCGATGTTCTCCCACTTCCTTCATTCCACCATTTCATATCATCATCATGCATACGGCCTGAGCCAAAGTTGACTAAAGGTCTTTAAAATTAAATTCAAAGTACCTCAGTATTGCAGAACTAAAAGTTACGAAGGAAGTACCACAAACTGAAAGAAATAACAGAGAATGATTGTTCTTGAACTTCCACCCACAGCTACTTTTTTTTCTTTTAATTAGGGAAAAATAAAATAATATTTTAATGCCTTTAAGATACGAGGAACCATAACCAACCCAATTAGGAGCATCCAACTAGAGAAACGAAAGAAATAAACTCCCAGTTCACTTGAGCAAAGTCAAAGTTCTTATTTTTTCGTCTTCCTAAGGTTATCAGGCACTAGATACAGCTAATAATACGTATCGTATATGCGTATCTTGTGCTAAACGAAAAGCTACCCATTTTTGACTAGTTTCTTTATTTTCATTCGAGACAACTAATATTGGAAATTTGTTTTTTTACGGTTGTTTGAATCATACTATCTCCCACTTGAAACTCGAATTATAATGTATTATGTATACTCTGATTCAGAGAAAATGTTCACAGTCCGAAAAGTTGCAGCACAATGTGTCAACAACACTACTCCCACCCAATACATACCTGAAAATCGAAACATTTGAATCATATCCATTGCGCAATTTTTCGAACTTCTAAATATAATTTCGGGTATTTCCTATAAATCTGTGTGTAGGCTTAATACTGATGAAGGCTGCTCCTATAAGGATATTCCTGAAGTCACCATCCATTTCAATGAAGCCCGACAGGGTTGTTTTTTTAAAAGCGTTTATTGTGAAATTCTACACAACAGCCCTCAGTAATAAGTCATTGAATGAATGAAAATCAAATCTATTTAATTCTAGTGTAACTGCAATGTCTAATCTTTCAGGTTCTTTTCCCTGAAAATGCCTCAAGTTCGAAGCTTTACGAGGTAAGTTGAGTGACCTAAGAAAAAATAATGTTACTACTAGACTACTAGAAATATTCATTCGCTCAACTTGAGTGGCAAGTCTGACGGTCGAGTCGACTCGCTGTTGGAGCTGGACTCGTCTTTCAGCAGACACTCGACTTGAGTAGATACTATGCTCCAACTAGACTCGGCTCGAGCTTCTTTGAGCAACCACAGAATATGGGAACTCACTCTGTGTTGTTACAATAACCACACTCTATGTTGAGCAGCAACTCGACTCACCTCGAGCAGGTACTACTGACTCATCTTCGACTCAGGCAGATAGTGAGTACCGACTCGAGCAGATATTGAGCAGTAAGACCTGCCTCGATTCAATTCAAGTCTCTTCGAGCAGCAAGTGCGACCCTAGTTGCAGTGCTGCCAACAGCCCGAGAATTTACCAACTAAAATCTATGTCAAAAACAACTAGAATCGTGCTATAAACAACTAGAATTTATTTTGTTCCATTATAATCGTGTAAATGTCATTTTAGAAAATTTTAATAGTTTAAAACGTAATTAACTCAATTAAAAATGCATTGTTAGCAAGTTGCCATCAATATAATCATCAATGACTTCATCAGTTGGAATTAAAGGAGAAATTGAAGTTCAAGCTAACATAAAGTTGAATGAGATGGTTGTGGAGTTATTATTATTATTTAACAATGTTTAACTGATTAAGAAACTTCTGCATTGGACCAAGTAAAACAAGTCTCAACATTACAAATTCTGCTGATTTTCTAAACGAGTTTTCACCACTGGCAACACAATAATTAAAGAGCTCATACAGAAGCTGACTAAAGTGTTTATATTCCATTACACTACAGTAAGTTCTCGCCGTAGAAATTCCATTTTAGTGCTCAAGTCACCATGTAAATCGGATATTTCAAACCGAGAAATTAAGGGCCCCTAAGACAAAAACTGCCCTTCAAACTGAAGACAGAGAGACTTTCCTAAAAATTTCAACGTCATTAGGCAATCTTTGTTGAAGTTGTTTCATTAACCCACAAACAAATTTCAGAATTCGGCAATTTTCTCTTATCTTTCTTTAATACCAGATTTCCTTAATTCTTTCAGTTTCCTTTCAAAGAAATAAATCATGCATAGATTATGAACTAATTGCATTTCTAAATCTGTTTAAGGAACTTTTTTGAACTGGGTACGTGGAATTGATAAAGAATTATACGATGATCGACCACTGTATTTTAAATTATATTACAATTTATTTCTCTAAAGGTATTTTTTAAAACCAGATTACAACTAGGCAACGTTCTAAAAAGACTAAATTTCCCACTAGGAAATAAATGGCTATTTTGCCAACTAAACGGTCTTTCGAAAAGACTAGATTTAGTTGGAAAACAACTAAATTGGCAACACTGCCTAGTTGAGCGACTCGTTGACATTCTATACGTCATTACGTCACACAACTAGCTTGTAATGATGGCCAATAGAAATTTGTCCAAAAGGAAAGGCAATCACGCCCGTAGTTGATGGATGCAATCCGCAATATGATAAGAGGAAAGAATGCGGTGAGGACTCAGCCAGCGCTTATGCTGAAGGTACCATCTTGGCATTTGTCTGGTGTGACTGAAGAAAACTCATGAAAAGTTTAGTTAGGGTAGTCGGCCGATGAGATTTCCCGCTTTGCAGACCCTCCCGAGTGCGTAGCCAATGCGCTATCAACTGTGTTACAATCGCTGGATTTTTCTTCACTATAATAACATCATCCACTTCAAAGGGAACGGTACAGAAAACAATAATGGGTGGCAGAATGGTAACAAATACTTAAACGAATGGGGAGAAGACTCTGTTCTTTTTAAAATATTCATTCCTCCTCACGTATGTATACAAAGAAAAAGTAAAAAAAGAAACGAAACAAGAGTACCAATCGCGTGAAAACCATATGCATTTCCTCTGCTTATTCAAATATCTCCCTTATAACGAGTGTCTGATCGATTTAATAATGGGGTCAGTGAACTGAGAGAGGGTGATTTTAACACACGCACTCAAAAGAGGGAAAGATTTCGCGAGCTATTCAATAACAAAGAGACCAGTCAGATGGAAAATACCATAATCATCGATGCAGACAAGGGGATTTTTTATTGGGGGGGGGGTAACTCGTGGCATTTGTATTCGATGGACTCACTTAACCAGGATATTTTGTCACTCACTGGTTTTAATTTGTGTATTTTCCTTTTATTACTTAAAGTGTTAATGGTTAATTTTTCATTACAAGCCAGAAAGTTCTATGTTCCAAACAAACGTCATACAAAAGGACAGATATGTTTACCCATAGTACAAAAAACTTTGGGGTTTTCTTTTAAATTTGTGTACACCCACCACATGTCTCTTTCTGGTTCATCAGCACCAACCAGTACAGGAACTCAAAGCTGGAAATTGTTATTCGTTAACCTGGCTTACATTACAGTGAAGTATGTTTAGTAAAAAAAATAAACTAAATTAAATAAAATTCAATTAAATTAAAATTAAATAAAACTAAATTAAAATTAAATTAAACAATAAAATAAAATAAAACTAAACCAAATAAAAATAAAAATAAAACGCAATTAAATTAAAATAAAACTCAATCAAATTTAAATTAAAATTAAATTAGCATAAAATAGAATTAAATTCAAAATATATAAAACTCAATTAAATTAAAATTGAAATCTCCTGTGTAAATCACGGTCTCTGATATCGTTTTCGAATCTGAAGTCAGTTTGTCTCTATCTGCTTTAATTTATAGGAGCTAGTCTGGGTTTCGGACGACCAAAATACAAAGAGTTTCCTGTTTTCTAGCGACGGCAGAGGCTAAAAAACAACAATTATTCAACTCATATCTGTAGAATGTATGTAAAAATAGTATTTTTGTCATAACGAGTTCTTCTTAAAAAC
The DNA here is from genome assembly GCA_022664845.1 of Lepisma saccharinum. Lineage (NCBI taxonomy): Eukaryota > Metazoa > Arthropoda > Insecta > Zygentoma > Lepismatidae > Lepisma > Lepisma saccharinum. The sequence goes on along the minus strand of JAGDQP010033976.1, from coordinate 14,755 downwards.
TCTTCATCGATCATCAGTAGTCAATATATAAGTTGCTACACCACGAAATCTCTTACTGAGTGGTAGATTGAAGAGAATCGACTAAAGCATTACTTCCAGGAATTACTGATTTTATATATATTCATGGCGTTTAGGTATCTCAGGTTCAGGTCGAGGTAGGGTGCGGGAGAGAATGTTGAAAGGTAGTAGTCAGCTATGGCCTAGATTATAGGTACCATACCGACATCTGCCTGAAGTGACTGAGGACAAAAATGGGAAAAACCCCAGTCACGATAGGTGGCCGCTCGAATCATTCCCAGGACCATCCGAATGCAAAGCCAGCGCTCTACCAACTGAGCTACGACAGTTCAGTTCCACACATTTTATGTATATTAACAACAACAATTAAAAATAACAACATTAATATGAGTTACAAACGTCATGTTGGTTGTGTATGTCATGTGAAAAAAACAAGGAGTAAAAATATTTTTAAATGTAATTGTAACGGGAATCCATAGGCTACAGAACGCTTAGCGGATCACATAGTACGCAAACCAAATATGTCTATTGAAATACGACTAGCTACAACGCAACGTACCAATAACAGGAAATGAGGTAATAATATTCTTGTTCCATAAAAATCAGGAAGTTTTGAAATTACTTCCGCTATGTAACGTTGAAAAAACAATGTAAAGAAAGGACAACAAAGATACAAAGGGCAGATAAAACAGAGCGAGAGAGAAAGCTGCTGAATGGTTAATTATTTAATTAATTACTCAAGTGTAAAGAGACAGAATTAACAATGTTTATTCGTTCTGTTCATGGCTGCTGCTACTGTTGCTTAACCCTTAAACGCCCAATGGCCAATATATTAGCAATAGCTTTAACACGTCATAGCTTTATCATCTAATTCGCCTAAGAGGAAAAGTTTGGTCTCAAATTGTTCATGAGGGAACTAGACAACCACTGAGACACATTTTATTCGTCACGATACAATTTACGAAGGAGGGCTCAAATTGTAGCCAAGGAATAACATTACTGATGTTATTTTTTTTTGTCAGTGTACCCTTGCTAAATCAAAAAGGGGGCGGGGCAAGGTTTGCCTTTTTTCACCGCCATTTTTATCAGAGAAATTTAAAATTCCACCATTTTTGTTTTTTTCTCCTCCTCTTCTTTTACAGTGTACAACGGACATAAATGCAACCTCGCTGAAATCTGTGTTGAACACCCTTTCCAAGGAGGTAAAACTCACATCGTTATAATAATTAGGACAGTGGCCACGGCTGAGAAAGTAAAGCTCTATGATTTTCATAAAAGCACTGGCAGGCGTCTAAAGGTTAAGTAAACCACGTACATTTTTTAAAAATGTCTCGGTACTTTCATGCATAAACGGCATGATGGTACCTATTGTCTCTACTACTACTTATACGTTTAAGAGTTTTTTCTCTACTTCAGTGAACGTGGAATCACGCAACCCTGTTCAACTATCTATAGTGACGACAGGAATACCTCACTGTCACTACTTCTCGAAATAATGTACACAAAATGTCGCTGCAGTGACCACGAATGGAACTAGGAACACAGCATTTGCAAGTACGGTGCTCTACAAATTAAGCTGAGATCACTATTCTTATGCATATAAAACATATCCCATCCCTCAGCTGACGCAGTTGTCTACTGATATTCAAAGTAAATGCATTTCACTACCTGCGAATATTTCAACGGATGACCTTTTCTCTAAACTGTAGAGTACAAGATAATTAGATATTTATTTCCTTGTGCATGGTAATAAGACGAAACGATATACAGAAAAAATGGCTGTTGCAGTGACCGGATATCGAATTCAGATCTGCTACACATTAACTGATTCAGTTAAGGTCTAAGGATCAAGGAATACTCATATTGAATTGAAATTTATTCTTGGCTTTTTGGCATCTATAAATCTACCGAAACGGAGCTTATATTCCATCGTGGTTGATAAATTAGAGGGGAAAAGACCATTGGCAAGACCGAGACGATGTTGTGAAGACAATATTAAAAGGGATATTCGAGAAGTAGCTTTTTTGTAATGAAAACGCTTCATCTTGCTCAGGATACAATCCAATAAAAACATTTGTTACTTCGGCGATTAACTTGCGGGTTCCGTAGTACGTCATAGAGTAAGTAAATATGGCTCAAGCCAGCATAGGGCTCAGAGCTGCAATTGGATCACTTTTGGAATCATGGTGAACTGGCCTGACCTAGTGCCGTAACTTGACCCGGTCTGGGAACTGAGAATTTTCAGTGTCGTATTTATTGTGTTCTGGGCGTAATATCTCCGGTCCCGGTGACCCGGTCAACCCTCAAAGAAACATATTTCAAACACAAGGAAATAATTAAAACCTCTGATTTCCCACCGGATCAGGTCGGATCCCAAGCATAGACCCGGTAACCCGGTTAAAAACTAAACACGGTGACCCATTTCAGTTCTGCCATAGTTACTAATTTGTAAACTTCTTCTCACTGATATGTTTCAATTCCCGTGACAGTAGGTTAAAGACAATGAACAAAGGCAAAGAATATAAAAATTTGAGTTATTCTAAATTCAAATTGTCCTTCGAATTCAAATTACGATTTGAGTTCTCTCAAACAGAAAATAAAAGTTCTGTCTGATAATCACATTATACAAACTCCTAATGTATGTGTATCTGTCCATAACGACATAAAAAAAAAAACTCCAAAATCTTCACGACCTATGCTATGTTGTTGGGTGCTGATGAGACGGATTCAACTAGCCAAGATCATGGCGATACCCCTTCTAGATTTACGGGGGAAGAGGGTACCAATTTATAAATGTCTTATACCGAAATATACTTCAACCTTCTTTGTAATATTGCTATTAAAGAATACAATTTCAAATACTGACGTCGTAATAAATAGAGATTATTTGTTTCAAAAAGTCAATGGGCTACTGTGACTCAGTGCTAGAGCGCTCATGTTTTGTGCGTGGGGTCATTGGTTCCATCCCTGTTCATGCCATGTGGCTTTGTGATGGACAAACAAAGTGTGCGTGGGTTTTCTCGGGGTTCTCCCACTTTTTTTATTCCACCAATTCTCCCATCATCATCATCTATCACGCCTGAGCAAAAAGTTGCTTAACGCCCTTAAAACAAAATTCAAATTCAAATTCAAAAAGGCCAAAAAAAAGATGAAGTTTTATTATATTATTATTAAATTTCGTTTGAGAGAGGGAGATCGGTTCGATAAGCTCTTTTCAAGCAGACAATTTCCAAACGACTTGACGGCGATGAAATGAACAATTCGATGCCGAATCAGGATGGCCGGAATAATGACCATTATTATGATAAATCGGAGTTAACAGTCAAATCCTGTCAGACAGTCCAAAGCAAAGAATCGAAGTAGAGTGAACCACAACGGACAATGTATAGAATAAGTAAATGAACACAATATGTAAAACAGAAAAGCTCAAAAAGATATTTTTGCTGGAGTTTGAACACATGTGAAATAAAATGAATTGACATACATTTTTCCCTTCTTCTGAGACGTCAGACATCAAAGAACGCAAAGACGAAACAAGGGAATCCCAGCCAAATTAAATACCAACACGTTACTCTTTGTAAAACCACACAGACCAGACAATGAAGGAAGACGAAACACGTATCAAATTTTAGGTTAACTACATAATATATGTGAAGGGAACTAAAATAGATCTACCGCCAAGTCTTCACTGTCTGCTGAACTATGGTGGTATACGGTCGGCTCTTCCTTTTCAAAGGATCTTGAAAGCTCATTCACGACACCATCCACCATTGACATCAACAAGATGCGTAGACGAACTGTATTGGTATTAAAACTAATCAACAGTTGTCAATGAAAGCAATAACAAAGTTCAGGTAATGCCCCATCTTCACTTTTTTTTTTCATTTTCTTCAAAGAATCATATATCCAATGTAAACGTATGTGACATTAAATAGACGAAATTCTGCTGTTTAATCTTATAATGTATTAACACTTTCCACAGCGTGATGTTGTAAACAGTACAATAGTGTTACCATCAAGAACAAAATAAAATTGTAGGCATTCAGCATGGAAGATGCTCCTGCGACGAACTTTATTACTACAATTCTCGCAGTTCTTCTACATTGGTTGAGTCCCGAATACAGAGTTCCTCAAAATCTCTACGATAGTGTTCACTTGCAGAATATTCTACCCAAAACACAATGTTTTTGTTATGCTGCAAGGTTCTCCGAACACCATGTTCTCACTGTTGTTCTGGAAGGTTCTCCGAACACCATGTTTTCACTGTTATTCTGGAAGGTTTACCGAACATCATGTTCTCACTGTTGTTCTGGAAGGTTCTCCGAACACCATGTTCTCACTGTTGTTCTGGGAGGTTCTCCAAACACTATGTTCTCAATGTTGTTCTAGAAAATTTACTAAACACCATGTTTTCTCTGTTCTGGAAGGTTCTCCGAACACTATGTTCTCAATGTTGTTCTAGAAGGTTCACTGAACGCCATGTTCCCTACTCTTGTTCTAGATAGTACTGTTGTTTTACATTCTTGTCATCAGAATATTAGTTCTACTACTCATAGTTCTTCTACTCCGAACACCAACTTTTTTCCCTTGTTCTTGTCTTTTGCAGAATATTACATCCCAAATACACGCGGCACTGTTGTTTTGCTGGATACAATACATATTACCGGGCTATCATTATTTTGCAGACTACCGTATTGTACCCTCGAACACCATATTCTTCGTAATCTTCTTTAGAGTACAGTTCCTTCAATAAAATTGTAGGCCTATTCAGAATACTGTGCTCATCCTGTTCCGTTTTTGTACTTTAGCAGAATATTACCTCGAACACCACGATTCTCGTTTTCTTTTTGAAAATATTGCGTTTCGAATTCTCTGGTATTCTTTTGTCTTCTTCCACGTATTGCATACTAAGGAATAACAGTACTCAGAATGAACATATGCGTTTGTAAAGTGTCATGTATGGAAATAATAACCTTGTTATTTCGTCCAGTACCACAATGTGTGTGTCACGCTGTTGACAATGGATGCAGCTACCCTTTTGTGTAACATGCTAAATAATATGAAAAAATAATTAAAAGATTTCCCAGCTAATTATTTATAAGTACAAATAATATTAAAACAAACCACAATCTTCCGTGTTCAGGTATGTTTCACTTTAGCTATGCAATTCTGTTATCAGTGTCTCATTATGAGTTGAAAAGCATGGCTAAATTTAATTTTTATGTAATTCCTCCTTTCGCCGTCATTACTCAACAAACCATAACATTTATGGGCTACTAAAGCATTAAGTAGTTTTAAAATGCAACATTTAAGATCCACACAGCAATTATATAAATAATTAATAAAGCACAGAAAGTAACGAAATGGAAGTATTCATACTTTCAATACCACACACGAAGAAAGTATGACTTGCTACAATAAAAGTTCCAATAATCGACTTTATCAGTTGAAAAGATCGTGCACTTCTCACAAGGAATTTAAATTAACAATATAAAAAGTAAATAAAAACAATTTCCTATATCCTCTCCAGCCAACTGGATAATAGAAGCTTCCTTTTTTACTCTACCGTAACGGAAGAAGCTATTATGAATACATAGCACCATGATGTTTCAACCCAGAATTGAACAAGAAAGGTAACACCGGTTGTCTTGCTCCTTTTACTTTGTAGTGAAATAACCTAGTTAGACTGTTAAGTCCCATTCTATTTTTCCCCCAACTAGAGAGATGAAACCCGATCTTGTACCGAATGACTCGGGGCCCGATTTTGACCGAAATGACCCGACTGACCCGTTTCAGCTCTGGCCCCAACTATGACTCATTTGTGGGGAAAGTAAAAACTGTGTGACTAATTACTCATGACTCAAGTTGACCCTATCAATAACTATGCAGTAGAATATCTGTCATTATTGGTTCCAATACATGTTTGTAAATTAGCCAACTAACAATAAGTTACCAATTTGAAACCATGTGAAGCAATGCGTTTAGGTTAAAATGGTCGGTAAAAATTGCATGATTCTATGTATCAGTTGTTCGAAAATCTGTACTTTAAACTGCTGTGTGTGTTCTTGCGCAAAATGTTGTTTTTTTTGTTGTTTTTTTTATTTATCAATGCACCGTAGGCACTATTTTAAGTATAACCTCGTTTATCCGGACTTGATGGGACCGGACGCGTCGCGGATGAACCAGATTAACGATTTTTTTTTCTTTCATATTATAAGGAATTGAAAATACAGAAATAGAGTAATTAAATGGTTTGTTTTACAAAAGACAACACTTCCCTAAGAGGAAAACTCGTCGGGCCGCCAGTGGCCCACCAACCATGACCGAAGGCCCGTCGAGTTTTCCTCATGGGGTTATTTTAATAAACTGAGACCAAATACAGTACAACACCATACATTTACACTGCGGAGAATTAATTGAACGCACTTAGTTGTAAGTAATGTACAAGTATTTTGAAAGTACGACAAATTATTATTATTTTTTTTCGAAAATCGTTCCAGACAAATCGGAGTTCCGAATAAACGATGTTTTAGTGTATTTTAGTAGGAAATTCTGACACTATTAAAATAATTTTAAATATAATAACCAATAAAAGGTTCGAATTAAAATGAAGTGTGAAAGAAAAAGAAAAGAAACAGAGATATGCTATACAGGACTAGACTGCACGATTGATTTAATTTCCTTAATATTGAATGAAAGGGGTAAATTCTTCCTTTAAATGCTACTCATTTTGATCCTAATTTACTTGGGGCAAAATGGGCCACTGTAGGCCTTATAAAATCTCACTACGCTAAGCATCAGCCATCAATGGAAACTGATATGCTCACAGAGATATGGAGGTTTTATTTCGACCAAGTTTCTTGCGACGCAGCTTTTTATACTTATCCTTTGGAATCATATTCTCCCTTAAGGGACTTATACTTCCCTGATTTTCCCTTTTCTATGTACTGTATTGATATATTCCACGCTTACAAAACCCTTCTGGATCATATTTTCAGAAGAGAAATTCAAAATCTTATATATTTTTTACACAAAAACGAAGGATTACAGCAACTAACATAAATTTTGCTTCCAGAATGCAAGGAATAGAAGTGATATTGACGAATTTAAAAAAATCGAGGTACCGGCAAACTTTATACGAGTTTAAAGGGCTCTCGTATATAGGACCTACATAGAACTCGAAACATGTGACACGAAATAGTCATATTCTGTACATAGTTCCGAAGATTCGCTACAACAACAAAAAAAGTTTTCTCACGTATTGTCGCGAACAACGCAGAAGGACGTAAGTATGCTATATTTCCATATAAGTTACGCCTTTCTACCTTCAAAACGATGATATATTTCAGGTTATATATATATATTTTTATTATTTGTCAACGTCACATGTATTCATTGGTGTTTCGACTTCTCAAATCACATTTAATAGTCCAGAAATGCAACACCATAATGTACAGCAAATATTAAAAAAAACTTCGACAGAGTGCCAATACATTATTTTTATCACTCATTTTACCACAATGCGGCGCCAGTCCGACACGAATATTAGGCCTACATTACAAGATAGGAATACATACAGTAGTGTACTATTTGTTAGATTCAGGTTGGTACCTAAAGTGCTCGCTATACAAATCTTAGAAATTTCCACTATCCTATAATAAGTATGTAACACACGTTGGAGTAACGATGTGTTTATTCTATTGATGATATTTTTATATACACTGAAAATCAAAGTGCACTTAAAGGTTCACAATATGTCCCAAAAAAAGTTTACAATATGTTCCAGTTTTATCACGTATTTAGCGCATATAATATCTGAACTTCTGGTGTACTTATACACAATTTATGCACAACAAGTACATTTAATATTGACAAGTATTGAGCACACTAAAAACTCACTTTTTTTTTTAGTACGTTCACAAAAACTTTACCGGCGTTCACATAAAGTACATTTTTGGTGCTAGGATATTTTTTTCAGTATTTACCTTGGATACGCATCCTATTACATTTAATTGCAGCATACATGCCAAATTATGATTTCTAATTGTGTCCATGATTGTTAATCCGACCAAGTTTACGTAACTAACATGCATCAATATGCAAACAACAATCTCAAAAGTCAGGGTTTATATAAAAAATGGTTGCGCACTTCGGCTGTAATATCCTATCATTACTGGGCGTTGACTAACAATGCACTAAAATGGGGAATAATGACTACTCCATTCCACAAATTCAATCCCAAACAACCTTATTCTACACACAATCGCAGTTGCTTTTTTTTCTACTTAAAAAGGAAGTATAATACTCATCCTTCAAAAACTGAAGAATAAAGAAATAATAGAATGACGTAAGTTATTTGTCATCATCATACCTTGAAAATAATCTAGTCAACATCGCAAAATGTAGTAAATTAGTTTGTACGTACTAAAAGTCATACCAACAGTCGCATAAATGAAGGAAATAAAAAGTGATAGTCAATGAATGAAAGGAGTCCATAAACGAGTAATAAACCCAGAAACATTCAGAGCAAGTGCAGTGGAAGTTAAAGAAAAAATCAGATCATTAATTTCACAAGGATTCTCTAAAGCTTTCTATTACAATTGCACTTAAACATCTATTTAGATACCTGGTGAATGCGGAATATTGTCACGCTGAATACTGTTGTAAATGGTTTGGAACAACTATCGATATTGGCATAATTACTAACTAACTCTTTTAACATACATATCCGGCTCACATTGATAATTCCGACTGAAATTTCCTTCAATTGCAACCGGAAACTGCCGGGATGATGCTTTAAATAATGCCACTCCACTACTTCATCCCTCAATTCTCTCAAAAGCACAGTAAATGCTATAGACACATATAACGGCTTTGCGGTTTTATAATTATCCCACGTACACTTATGCGCTCCATTTTACAAACTCATTTCTACATACAATACAGTAATACAACACGTAGGAACATCGTTGCTATAGCAACTTGAAATGTTGAATACGGTTACTATTTCTGTAAAAGTGGAACTTCATTGTCTCGAAGGAGTGTAAACACTGATTACAAACTGGTGGGGTATAACACTGATTATTTCGAAATGCGTCACCAGGTAGCAGGACAGTCATACTCAGTACTGAATCTGTGAAGAGCGCCACCGAATCATTACGGGTGTCTGAAAATGATTACCATGGATGTTAGAGGAGCACACAAGGTAATGGTACGTTTTCTTGTGGGCGAAAGGTCTTCCTGCCAACGATATTCATAAGAAAATGCATCTTGTATATAGGGGAACGAGGGTGTGTTGCGTGAAGCGGTGCACAACTGTGTCGCTATATTCGGCCGGCACAGACGTCCAAACTAAGATTCAAACTGTTCCTGACTCAGGTTTTCCCTGGTCGCACCACGTAACGTAAACGCTCACTGTGATGGTATCTTGAAATAAGGCCACGTCTTTGTTGTTGCTGCTGCTCTGTTGCCTCCAACGCAAAAGTGTCCCTGAGCTGTAACTGGAATTGGTTATACGATAAATAGTAAATTATTACAATAACATCGAATTACCCAAAAGGGAAATTAAAAAAAAAATATCGTTAATTTATCCACCCAATCTCACTCTAAAGAGGTCCAATTAATATTTGACAATACGTTGACCTTGCTAAAAAGCTTAATAATAATAATAATAATGACGTCACAAGATGACAACGAGTTAACAATAACACAACAATAAAAATAATAATTGTAAGTGGTAATTACAGATCAGAAAAAAGCAAAAATACATTTAGTAGTGAGAAAAAAAACCACACCGCATTCCGCTAAAAAATAAATTTACTGTAAACACATCCAAGGAAAAAACTGCAATTTTCTTTTATATAATCCAAAAACTGGAAAAAAAAAAAAAAAAAACTGCGTCATCCGATTTAACAAGAAACATTTTTAAAACTTTTGTACCTTCTATCAGCGCTTCGTCATTTCATTAAATTTCCTGAAAATAAGTCTTGTCAAGTAACAGTTTGAATATCGTAATTTCCTGGTAAATAAACAAATATTCCTGTGAGGAGGCACGTATCCAGAAGTTCCGTTTGGGAGCGCTCCAGGGGTTTCCGGGGGGAAGGGGAAGGGTATCTAAAGTATGTCTGCGTATGAAATGTATATCAAATACGTATAATTACATCCTAAAATTATATTAATTCTCCCTAGACTGAATTTACCTTCCCTTGGATCCATGCCCTAAGTACGTCCCTGCCTATGAAACTTTTCGCTTGTTTTATATCCCTCTACTTTTAATTCTATGCCGTAAAAAATCATACATGTATTCCGATTTAGAGGTTGGGTACCATAATAAGAAAAAACTTCAACTGAAACATAGAAAGAAAAGTTCTTTTAATTTGGTAGCCTGCTGTACTAGAGCTGACACAAGTTCATCACTTATAGTTTTCTCTACACGCACAAACACATAAAAAAAGTAGCGGTAGAGCATCCAATCACACTCTTCCACGTTACATATACGTTGCTGAGCAACCCTCCAACATTGCCAAGTTTAAATATTCTCCGCCTGCTTCTGAGACAAGACACCCCGTATTTTATTCAACGCGGCAGGCATAAAAATACAACACGTGTCAACAGCCTGGCAACAATGTTGACATTTCTCTCTCGCCCAAGAAACTGTCAGAGATCAACTGTCGCTGACCCAAGTATAGTACTTTTAACACGGCAAGGAGAATTTTGTAAATACTAATTTTAGAACCCTTCATAGTATAGCGCGGGATACTGCTAACAATAAGGGACCTTATATCCCCGCTTTGTCCGTCCGTCCGTGTCAAAAATTATATCCTAGAACGAACATCCTTGCATTATCAAGGAACCCTTGAAGCCTTTGCAATTGTTAGTAGAATTGCAGCGCTCACTTGTTTGCAGAGAGAGATAGAAGTCCAGCGTCTTACTGATTGGACTAGACTGTCAGTCATAAAAAAACACTATAGATCAAAACAGTAGAGTGTCAGAAGAGCGCTGTCTGAACCCCGTAGACATTAAATAAGTCAACCCCACGACTTACGCCACATTTTAATCGCTTTTGTAATTGTCAATTAGGGATCGGAATCCTCATTCACTGAGAATGTCCCAATTCTGCTAAATCAAGTTATCAAGATGGCGTCAGCAAACACTTGATCAGAACTGCATGAACGGCTACCATAAGAAACGATTTTCTCATTCTGCGCATGTGCGCCAAGATCTCAAGACAGCAAATACCCACCTAACTATACGAAAAATCTTTTCTTTTTTTTTAAAAGATTTCCATGAAATAGCATGAAATACTAAAAATTCTGCGAAATTTTATTGGGAATTCCCAGCATAGTTTACAAAAATTTTAACAGTGTACTTTCTTGTTTCGATGTGATGAATTTACCCTTCAATTCACCTAACATCCTGTATATAGGGTATGTCGTAACGAATGGAAGACGAAAAGTGAATTAGCATGTTCTTTATCTCTTCATTAACAAATAAATGGCCTTCCTCTACAACGGCTTTTGGAAGAGATCACAAAATGTCTGCTCTATGTCATACATATAACAGCGTAGGCTATAGAAACAACAGAACAACGGTAGTTTTAATGCAAGTCGCCCCCAACTTCCTTCCTCCGCTTTTGGCTTACATTAGCTCAGCTAATGTCACTTCAAACTCCGTTAATTTACCAGCTGTTTTACGCAAGACTGCACTTCTTATGTAAGATAGCAGCATTTTCCGTTGGAGGAATAGATACTGCAGTGGTGGCGTGTATCGAACTTCCGCAAACTATTCTATCACTTCACTCGAGAGGAAAAGTTTGTAAAAGAAGAGGAAACGAGCCAGGAAGAACAAGAGTAAAGATCGCAGAAACTTTTAACCATAATTTTCACTTGAATGCATGACAGAGATAAGTAAAAAGTTTCCGTAAAATGTCAGTGAGATATTTTTTGCTCGACAGGTCATTATCACCTTGGCAGGGAATACTACAGCACCTCAAGCTCTCTGTGCCTTTTCTTTTCTATTTTCCCTATACAGTATGTTCCCAAAATAATAACCCAAAACATTACATTCATATCCAATACACCTATTAAGCCATGTTTATGACTGATAATACAGCTTAGATGTGTTTTCTATGCTTGCCCTTTTAAACCACTTAATTCATAGACAATAAAATGCTTAGTCTATGTGGCAGTCACTCAATCATAAATATTGCTTATATGAATGTACTGAGTAATCCTTCGACTGTGATTTGTTAAGCCGACACCGCTTACGTCATTATGTGTTGAGATATGACGTCATTTGTGACGATACCGCTGTAACTTTGAGCTACTGTAGCTCCGAAACTACGCATACCTCCAAATTTCTTCAAAGGAACTTTTTTCTTGTTTTTATGTAAACTCAACGTACCATCCCGGTATTCGCCTGGTGAATCTGAAGGAAATTGAGGAAAAAGCTCAGTCAGGATGGTCGGCCTCTGGTTTCGAACTACTATCCATTGCGGATCCGAAATCCTCCGCCTGGACTATTGGGACAGGGTGGCACATCGATATGTAACTCTTAACGTAGCCTTCTACTAATAACAACTGATGAATGAGAACTTCGACGGCCTACAGAACTTTTTGCTTTAACCAAAATTTACACTACAACATTAACTTTACACGGCCATACATTTTCACTCTATCACGTAAGTATATTTAAAACAAATGCACGTAAAGGTCCATTCTACACGTGACAATGGAAAAAAAGGTCAAATTAATCATTTATTCCTTACATTTGAACCGATTAGGAGATGAATTTACATCCGCTAGGCCACCATGTTCAACGGAGCGACCTTTCACAGATTCGTCCTTGCATGTATCTATGTTGTAAAACCACAACCTACACACTATTACTTCATCTAAGCCGAAGATATAGCACAGGAGAATATTAGACAGTTAATTTTTGTTAAAACGTATTTTACTAGACTCATAGTACATACACTCAACTTAACTAACTCTCACTTGTTATCCTTTTGTATTCAAGAAAGCACGCGTGATTCATTTTACGCTTCTACTTTATAAAGGATTCTTTACGTGGTGGTTGCTGTCCGGTGTAAATGTATCAAAAAGCACACACAATGAACCTTCTGTCAAAGAACCTCCATTTAACATCATTTTTTTCCTTTCTCACTCTCTACATGTCACATCATTGCCTTTCCATATTTGGATGAAAATAGGAAGGTTACCTCCATTTTAATAAATATTAAAGAGCCACCTGGTTGTGAGACTATCACAATGTAGGAGCAACAATGTATTGAGAATGTATGCCATAAAGTCAGGGATAAAGTAGGTCTATTTGACAAGCAACACACGTGTAGCTATTCGAATGTTTATCATTCTTTTGTTTTGGGTATCACGAGTACGAAATACTTGAAAAAACTTTTCACTGGACAATCAACAACTAAGGCGGATGCGTTTCTCAATGAAATTTTAAGCTTTCATTACGATTTTCTATCATTGACGATTTTATTCGGTTTCTACGTCATGTAGTTTTCACAATTGTTTCATCGACTTATCCGGTAGCATAACCAGAGACAAGTCTTTGTGAAAACTACACGATATAAAACCCGAATAAACTCGTTAATAAGCTAATGTGTTGTTTTCAATTCAATTTTTTGCTCATTTAACTGGGCGTAATAATTCACGCTAAATAATCAGATTCACATAAAATAGCCGCCGACTCAAAACCGAAAATGAATCGTGTGGGTCAGCGAATCGATGGTCCCGGGTTCGGATCCCAGGTGGGGCATGAATGTTTGTTGATTTTGGAGATTTAACATTTAATGAAACTGAGACGGGCCGAAGTTCTTAGTTGCTACAATGGCCCAAAAATACAATATTAAATTAAATAAACAGAAAATGGCCGACTGTAAAAATATACATCACCAGCTGCACGAAATGGAACCATCCTGGCTAGGTGTTGCTATAGTCTGTTTGTTTGATAGACGAGCTCCGGGGATCTATAAAGAGAATGTAATCCTATATTTCAACATATGTGTTTCCAAGATAACGAACTAGTTTCTTCAGAATTGACAACTGTGTTGCCAAATGTCATATCTTGGCCGAATGCCAAATCTTGACCGAACAGCCAAAAATACCTGACAAGATTGTTTCAAGGGGGAAGGGTGTGAAGGTAAAAAACAAAAAACAAAAACGTATTTTTCTCTATTTTAGTCCCGCCACAATGCCATTAGCTGTTAACGTATTAAAATCTATAAACATCCATACCCCAGTCGGGATTCGAACCGAGAACCTTGGAAACGCTGGCCTGTGTCGCCTCAAACCACACGACTACCACGGTTGGTAAAGGGGTGGTTGTGAAGGATCTGTCTAGATACTGCAACGAGTAAATGAGTCATTCTTCAGTATGCGATAGAAGAAGAAGAAGAAGAACAGAAACTTGTCAAAATACAAAGCTTGTTCTGATTGTAAAAAAAAAACAGGTGGAGGTGGGAAAACATGATTTGAAAAGCATTATTCATTGATACCTGTCAGTTTCCTTATCTCAAGAGCACGCCTTTCCACCGAACAGACTATACGCAGCGTAATTACAAATTATGGGGACAAATTAGGGAATTAGGGAGGAAATTACTCACTCTCATTTAAAAAAAAACATAGGGTAATTCCGGGATAGTGGCCATTTCGGGTGAGGTGGTCAAAGCTTCTATTTCTCGCAGTAGTAGCCTAATGTGAATTAAACTTTG
>JAGDQP010033975.1:0-20380 GCA_022664845.1 Lepisma saccharinum | reverse complement strand
CGAGATCTACACAAGTTGCATGTTCTAACGATATGTAAATATTATCAATGAAGTGACAGTGCTTTCAAAATGAAATCTCATTATAAACCCATTACGTAAGAGTGCTCGTTATTTCATGCATAACTGAAAAGTTACTAAATTGTTCTTACTACTTATCTGTCAACTATACATACTTATTGTCCAGCCGAGATCAGAACACTGTACATGCCCGCCTTATTTTCTGCCTGTTATGAATAGTACCCACTCGCTACTTAATCTAAGTAGCTCCCTAATTGTTTTTTCGAATTGTCTACGTCAACACCAAAATTCTAGGTCCAAAAAGAGAACTGAACTAAGGTTCGCTTCCCCCAAATCCGACAACTATCAAAATCAGAATTACAAATTAATATTCCTTCCCATCTTGTTCGAATTAATAAGTCCCTTTTCTCTTTCCTGTGAAGTATCAGGGATAGTTAATTCGAGGATTACTACACGCAAAGGCCACTGACCATTTTGCTTCACGATTGCACACGCAGCATTAGTCACACCACACAAAATTTCTGTATTTTTAAATGGAGAAATATATGTAATAAATAAACATTATCTGGAGTAAAATTTGAACACCACTTAGAAGAAAATGTTACAGTATTCGTATGAAGCAAAAGCTATGTTCCTCGAGAACAAAGCGACAAGCTTTGGGAGGTGATTATTCACATCAAAACAAGAAGATAGTTAAAAAAAAATAATTGAAAAATGTATTTTCGGAGCTAGAGAAGTAAGCGCCGCATCGTCACAAATGACGCAATACCTCGAGAAATAATGGTGTGAATCGTGTCGGTTCAATAAATCACAAGTGAAGTTGTATCCAAAGAATGTATTTAATTAAGAAGAGCACCTCCTTACAAGGAACTCCCGTGAAAAGCATTTCAAATATTGTGATGGAATTGACACTGGGCGGTACACAAGTATATAATTCTTCTCTTAGTTGTACTCCTCAATGATAAACTTCACGCTCGTACATTCTTGGATTGTGATTTGCTAAGCTGCTGTAGCTAAAATATTTGTCGAGATATTATGTTATCTGTGACACCAACTTTGAACGCGTATAGCTTTGAAATTACTGATTTTTGGAATTTCCTGAACTTAATTTTTCCTTGTTTTAATTTGAATAAATTTATCACGTTTTATTAGGGACACTTTGTGTGCCCTCGCATCATCATCGTGGGACATACTTTCTCATCATCTCAGGACAGAAAATTACTTTTCCCACTCTATAAGAGGAAGCATTCTCGGCACCAACAAAAGGTCATGCATGTAATAATTCCGTCCTGCAAATAACTGTGGTACCTACTACATGGTCAGAAGTATCACTTGAAGGAGTGGTGTGCTACTTGTGTGTGGACTATTCTGTGCATCATGGGTCGCCAGATAAACGTGCGGGAGTGGCAACGTGGTCAAACGACACAGCGTAAGGAAATACCCGACTTTGCTAGTGTGTCAAAGAGGTCCCTTCAGCATATCTTCCAGCTGCGGCGTGCATCGCAGTCAACTCCTTATCCTCGTAGTATCAACGGTCGAAAGGCAGAACTCAGACTGAGACAGCTGCTATAACGACAGCATTCACTTTTAAACTAGGCAAGAGCTACTACAGACAGTCAATGAAGACCCAATGAGAACTTTTGAAGCCCAATGTGAATAGCTGTTCACAAAGCTGCATTACTGTAATGGACTCTACACTACAAACACTGAATTACAGACGACACGAAATGGTTGATCTTGTCTGATCAAATTTCGTTCTATTCTGGAGTCTAAATGTATCGTAGATCGAAGCTTTCCATGAAGCCTTTGTTGAAGATACTGTTCAAGCTACATACGAAGGTGGGGTGGAAGAGGTGTCTGTGATGTTTTGCTTACAACTGGGTCCTTCACTACGTACTTGAACCAGGATGGTTTCATCTGCTTTTCGGACGAACAGATGTGGGTGGTATAACCTTTTGTGCAGCATTTCAGAAATGAAAACTACGTAGTATTAGGGTTCCGATACGGTGATTGTTGAAGTGTCACAAACAACGCGGAGGTATAACTGTATATGATCCGTCAAGTATCGAGATGCCATTTCCCTCAGGGTTATTCTGAGTCAATGCTTCGAGAATGCGGGTGGAGACTGATGCTCACCTAATCCCAGCGACGGATCTGGGCGTGCTGGGAACACCCGAGGAGGAAACTGGTAAAATACTTCTTCAATAATAACGCGTATAATCCTAACATCATATGAAGTATTTTGTTTCTCTGCGAACATAATGAGTAACTTGATTCATTCGCTATGCTTTACTCTCCGTATTCAATATATTAGGGAAGCTTTTCTGTCTCCTGAAGTGAACCTAGTTTGACAGATCCTTGTTATATACAGTTAACCAGGATATTCGATATAATTATTGCGAATGCTAATATCGATGCTTTACAAACGCAATGCTCTCCCCACTTATTTGCAGGCGACTGTTAAAACTGAAACACTGAATAAACATATGAGAATTTTGGTTTTCCCCTAGTTTCAAATTACTAATAAACGATAGTCTCTAATTTATTTTCTAGTACGCATATATAAATGATCTCAAAAGCGCTTTGAATTTCGAAGAAACGAAGTAACAGAATAGGAAGCTCCTGAAGTACGAAAGGAAGTGACCCTAACCAATGACAAGTGTCAAAATAAAACCAGATTTTCAATTCAACCCACATCCAATAGATCGAGATAGTGTTAGAACCACACCTTGTGACTTCACAAGTGACCCACAGCTTTTTTCTGAATCTGAATTTATCTTATGGCCTTTAGGCATTTCAGGCTCACGCTGGAATAGGGTGGGGATGGCGTAGTTAGTGGTACCAACCCTGCATTTGCCTGGTATGAATGAGTAAAATCCTCATACAGGATGAGTGACACAACTTTTCCTGAATACCTTCCATTCACACAGGAAATACAGATTAACTGTGAGGCTTTATGCGGCTACTAAGAAATACAATTAAGTGCAGACGAAACAGCAAATTTTTCGGCTATGTTTGTTACAGTCGAGAACTATTATCGATTATCTTAGGTAACATAAATGCTAAAACCAGAAAGATAATTCAAGACTATAGCAAATTGTAACACCTCTCCTTCAAATGTACGTCTGAACAACGTCCATTCGAATTTGTTCACATTTAAGAACAAGCAGACAGGGCACCGTATAACACACAGGTCACTAATGACAGTTGCAATGCGGGAAATTTTCACAAAGGAACTTTACTACAATGAATACCAAAGTTTCCGAGAATCACTGCCGTAAAGTGCTGAAGAGGTTGCTCAATCCTCTTCGTTGAGTAACAATTCAGAATGGCGATTCCCAGTCGAAAAACACTAAAATTAGAACCACACCTTCGCAATGTAGTTTTGCCAAGAATTAAACTCTTCGCACCTCCACTTCTCCCCAAGTGGAGATTTGCATTAACTTCGAGGTAAATTCTCGTTATAAAATATTTCCGAGTCCACTTCCGACCACCTACATCAATACTTCGTGCAGCTACCATGGCAATCACACTCTGAGTAAGCCTCCCACTAGTTAGAATATTCCATCATCACTACCTACAACTTGTTGGCTAGTTCTACTTCAGATAGTGGACACATCGGCTCGATAGGTTCAAGTTAAGATTCTGAGTGGGTCAGCCCAGCCGCTGAATATTCAACCACCCAGTTTAATGTTACCCTTGTGCTCTGACATCCAAGTTCGCAAAAAACTATGGCATTCCCTTGTAGCTTGGGGTAAGAATAAGACAACTTAAGGAAAGGCACATAGTAATAAAGTTCAGATAGATTTCCCATCAGTTAATTCAAGAATTATGATAACTTACAGGGTAGGAATTTTCTCATGAAAACTCATTTGACTTGATGCAGTTAAATATGAGATAACCCTGCAACCAGACCCATTTCTTTTCCGAAGTATACAGAAATGAAAATTATTGATACTTGGGTACCAGTAAGCCTGCAATAATGCTGATAAATCACCAAACAATTTCAACGTATCGTCCTAATTGAAAGTAAGGTCTAACCGTTTTGCCATTTTCCTCAGATTACCAGCTCTTGACACTTTTTTGGTGCATACTTCATTTTTCCTTCACTTTGCTGTCTTTTCTTCACGTATCTGATATTCTTAGTTCCTTATCTCTGAAGACATACTTAGTTTCAGTAGGACGACACGTCGAAGACCTTGGAATAACCGAGAGGTTAGTGCGCTCGCTTTCTGTACGCATTGTCACGGATCCCATTCCCGCCTGTTCGTTGAACGAAGTGGTTCAGAGCATATTTTACAAAAAACTATATGTCCCGGTTTTAGTTACATGTATATGCAAGTTATCTAAAAATATATTAAGTGAATGCAGAATAAGAACATTAACGACTTGAAGCACATACTATTTGAGAACTACGCTCTACAAGGCTATGAAATCCGGCAAAATCAGGTTTTCTTTATTATACACGTATACAACCACCCACGACAATCCATACTTACGTTCGATTGGCGTCCACCTACATAGCCATTTTTCTCACGACCCGCATGTAGGGTAAAGTGCTATACCAGGGGCGTTTCAATGAAATAATTTTGTTATGTGATCTAGCTACTAAGGTTTAACGTAAATGGCGGCTATAGTAAGAAGACTGCCACGATTTTTCGCTTTTCAAGCCGTTGAAGTAAATTTTAGGAGGACAATTCGCGACGTTATTGTGTTAAATACGAAAGAAAATATTCCAGATATTTATGGACTACATTCACAAGTGTGTGTTGTTTACAAGTGAACAAGCAATTGAAAGCTCATACCTAATAAAATATTTTTCGAAAAGGGAACACAACATGATGCACGAAGGGACACATGGGTAAATCATACCAGGGACAAACAGATTCAGTGTGAAGATAATGGATTTAACGTTACATAACTTCAAAAAATGTATAAAACCGACACATTTGTCAGTAAAGTAAGTCTGAAAAATTTTCGATTGCTAAAAAGGACATTATTCTAAAGCCTCCCGAGCCATTAGCTGTTGGCGGAGCAATCATACTGTGTAGTAGTCTATCTAAGTTTCATTCGTATCGTTTTCATGTATACGTATGTAGATTTCCAGTAATTCTTTAAACACATTTCGTTGATTTATGTAAAGAAATACTTTCTTACGTGACTTCTATACTGCATATAAATGTATTACTTATCAATTGTTTCAATTTACATTAATTTTCACAACGTGTGTCCTGGTTAGTTGGGCACGTTACGTTTAAAATATAACGCGTTACAAGTTACTTTACTCACTGTCAAAAAGTAACGCGTTACCAGTTACATCACTCGTTTTCAAAAGTAACGCGTTACTTTGGCATGCACCCTTTGTATTGGTACTTTGGAAAGAAAACTGGTAGAAATACCAAATTTTTTGACCCTGATTATATACACGCCCAACAAATACATCAAACCTTAGACTTTGAAAAATCTAAGAAATATTTCTTTCTTGACAAGGAATTGTGTTTGTTTCTTTGCAAACAATAGATGAAAAAGTAACGGAAACAGTAACGCAAAAGTAACGTTGTTACTTGGGGAAAAAGTAACTCTTTACCCGTTACAGTTACCTTCAAAACATTGTAACTCGTTACTGAAAAAGTAACGCATTACTTAACTCCCCAAATCTGCTCCTGGTACAACTACATGCGTCACTAGATACATTCAGTAGTTGTACCTAGGAATAGAAAACATGTGCATGAAAATTTACTTATAGCACACAACATATTAACCCTGGACACCCCACAAAATTTACAGTGATTTGCGAAACATCATTGTATTAAAATTGAGTATTATGTGTTTTTTTTTCAAAATAGCTTGCTCGATTTAAAAAAATGAAATGTAAAATTTGTCCCCTGGTATGGCACTCTCTCCTATACAACATTGTGCATCGACTTACGGTCTTTTTTACCATTTAGCTATCCTCTGCAACTAATTAGGTTGTAAATGCGGGGAATGTGTATAGAAATGGTTAATTTGAAAAGCATAACTTAGATGTAAGATCTCGATCCCAAAAGAGTTTGCATATCGGTTTATATAAAAATGATATATTTAACAGAAATTCATAAAGCAATATAGCCTTCTCTTCCTTAATACTAACCTAATACCAGTTACTTTGATAAGATTTTGTCGCTTCCTAATCCCAGCAAGCGAGTGGGAGTACACTATTTGCAACTTACTTCTTCTGTCAACTGCGGAGAGGTAAAAGATCGTAAGTGATTACAAACACTGATACTTTATTCCTTACTTAGTTCTTTGCTGATACTCTTTAAACGTTTTTTTTTTTTATGTTTACTTCTGCGCTATATCATGTGTGTGTGTTTTACATGGACGGCTTGTACAATCTGATCAAAATATTGTTGCCAATATCTTTAATAATTGTGTTTTGAATGTAATGAAACATTTATATCTGGCGGAGTCGTGTAATCTCCTAAAATAGCCAATCATTAAACAGATACAAAGCTTACTGAAATAATTTTCATCAAACCGCAGAAACTAATTTTTGCTCATTGTAATTTTATTCCATTTACCAGTATTGCACGGAATTTTTTATATAAGAAAAATCACCTTCCAATTTTTGAAGATATTTTTTCTTAATGTTTGTCATCAAAAATGACAGAAACACTACAGCTTTCACCGCTCCTAATCTTCTCACCCACTACCACCACAACCTTCAGGCCCTTCAAAAGCTCCTCAAATTGGCACACCCCATACTCACTGCATCACCTGAAACTTTGAGTTTTCCTGTCGTGCCCCAAAATTGTCTACCGCAGACCTCCGAATCTCAACACGATTCTCACCAGAACTGGACCCTCCCCACAAACCTGATAAGTGCAATAGACCCCGCTGCAAAACCTGTCCTATTTTTGATCCCAGTCTTTCCTTCGTACATCCTGTCACTCATAAGACGTATTCTTTCAGACACTCCGGTAGTTGCATGTCTTCCAACCTCATTTATCTCCTACTCTGTAACCCATGCTCCGCCTTCTACGTTGGCAAATCCCAAACTCCTCTAACATACCGCATCAACAACCATCGCTACTCCTCCAAATATCAACTTCCGCACCTTCCCATACCTGAACACACTCCCCTATCACGGCTGCACCTTTGATGAAACCTTTCGAGTCAGAATCCTGAAAGTCCTGAACCCTGACTCACCTGCCACAGATAGAAAGTGATGGGAGCAGACGTATCTCTATCCTTTCCGCAAACCATGAACCCGGCCTCAACTGCCTGTAACTCCCTGCAGCGCAGTGTCTTCTTCTTCCTTTCTCTTCTTTGTTCCGTCCCTGTTGCATTTTTATTCTATTTTTCTACATTGTTTCATTGTTCTCCCTTTCTTCTTCTTCTTATTATTATTTCCCCCTCCCCTCTTGTTTCTGCACTCTTATTCCTTCAGGAAGCCCATACCTGCTCCTAGTAACCTTCGCACTTTCTTCTCCATTTGGTGTTTTCTCCGTCCCATCTAGTCATTTTCCCGCCTCCATAACCTGGCCATACTGTCACCCTGCATTCTGCTGACAATATGGCGTTTCCTTAACACCAGTCCCGCACCTGCCCGCTCTGTCCATTTCCTCTCCTACCAGTTGAAAACGCAATTGCGAAACGTACTAATTTTCTATAGTGTTTGTGAAGTTCGTGCGCTCCTATCTCAAGATTTCACTATGTAAGTATCTTTTTTTCCTACCTTGTTTACCATCATATATATATAAATCAAATAAACTATTCGACAGGTAACTGTGGCTAAAGTGCATTACATCTGATGGACTCCCTGCGGCGATGTCATCCCAGCAATTACTCTTCTGATGACAAGGACGGAGATGGTGGCGGGATGATTGGTGGAATGAAGAAAGTGGCATGCCCCGAGAAAATCCACGCACACGGGAAAACCCCGAGAAAAGCATTGGGGTATCAAATGGAACGAAGAAGATTAAACACACAGCATGTTTCTGGTTTTATAAATCAAATGTATTCTTTCATTTTCGTTTAGCTGCTTCCTCTAGCGATTTTAGCTAAAACAAGTGATGCAAAGCCCAGTCAGAGGAAATATGCATATGTGCTGCCGCCAGGGTTCAGCAGCGACCGCCCAATTGGGATTATCGGTGTGTCGTTAGTATAGTCTTGCCGAAACCTTTTGAACGGCACCTCAACCCTTAGTAGCCCTAGTAATACCTGAACTGAAACTACTCGACGAACAGACCTGATCTTTGCACCTCTAAACTAGTCTCCCCGAGACCTTTCCAACGACACTTCGACCACCTTCCTAGCCCTAGTAGTTCCTGAGCTGAAAGTTGTCGACAGACGAACAGACATAGCGGTTTTATAAGGCTTCCCATCACTTGCTGCTGAAGGGTAAAAACGTGTATTTCCGAAAATTCTATCATATTAGAAGCAATACTTTTTTTTATACGCAAACCAAGAACACTGTCTTCAAACATTTCACAAATGAAATTACGTTCTCCACTGAAAACTTTCAAATTCTTTACCCATGGAAGTGCCTCTTATTGAGAACACCTTCACCCATTCAATGTAGATTTAATGCCAAATGAATTACATACTGAGTTTAATTTCATTACAAGAGTCGCTGTGGTTCAGACGGTAGCGCGTCTGACTACGAATCGGGCGGCCCTGGTTGAAATCCCGGCCAGAACAATGAAGACTTTCCTCGCAGTGTTCCCATGCCTGGCGCTCTGAGGTGCACTCACCCTCCTATCAAACTGAGTACCAGTGTCCTTGGTACTCCTGTGCACCTTGGGAAGGTAAAGGCGGTCGAGCGTGGGAGAGTGACCACCCCACCTCACTTACGTACCGTAGGTAAAGAAAATGTGGAACGCCGTCCATGGCGCGTGCGTATCGCACAGGGAGATAGCTTTACCTTTACATGTTGAGACCAATCTCGCTCACTTGTGTATCTGCCTCAAACTACCTGTTCTATTGCCTTCCTTAAGGAAGTCCAGTTTACTATTTAAGGCACAAATCAAAGTCTTTGTTCGAGGAGTTTCTTCTCTACGCCGAAGAGAGGAGAGAAGGCAGATTCTATTCAGCAGCTGTTTAGGGGTTGTCCTGGCTTAGCACCGAGAATCCCAGGCACTCCACGTAAGTACCCAACAGAGTGAAATAATTTTTAATACTTGCAATTATGTCTGGAAAGGAAAGAGTTTTTCCCTACTGAGATTGTGTGGCACCGCCTAATCACTCGAAGTTATTCTCAGACCATTCTGAGTGGCGCCCCGTTACAATTATCCATGGCAACTTAATTGTTGATTTATTTTACTTTTAATCTTTATTTACTTCGAGCCTCTACGAGGTTTCGAGTAAGCACACACGGCATATATTTAAATGACTTCCCGCCCAGGAACCTTTCAAACCCCAGCAAACGTCACAACATTGAAAGATTTCGATGTCTAAAAATTTCAGATCATTCATGAATACTTTCATACGCTAAGATAAAATTAGGTGTATGGGCAGTAATAGCACTATGGTTTACGCCGTCTCGCATGAATAGTTCCATTTTTATAAATACGCGGTTTGTTCACTGAAAGACCACTAAGGGGGCCGCTTTTCCATCAAATTTTCTTGGCTGCAATACAAATCTACTATTGTGGGTGTAAATAGAAGCTGAAATAATATATCGTGAGCGTTGATCACCGCCCCATTTCGGTTTGTTGCGGCGGCGAGGCTATTGATATTTGCTACAAAAAATGCTATTTAGGCATTCTGGGTTCGCGAGTATTATTAACTTCAGGATGTCTTTTAAAAACTTAGAAAACTAAAATGACAATTCCAAGACAACCTCTCGCGGCCCGGTATAATTGATGCCAGGGCCCGGCGGTTGAGAACCACTACTCTAACGTATCTTCTTCGTAGCACGAAACTGCAACGCTGCTTCTACTAACTGAAACCTACAGAATTCGAACTTTTAGAGATACATAATTATTTCAAGAGTATGTACTTTTTCCTTTTTTCGTTTTTGTTCAATTTTGAATATTTTACTAAATTTCCAAACTATAAGAACGAAGCTCTTTTCAACTTCTTTCACTCAGTCAGTATGTCGAGTGAGCGACAGCGAACGAAGACGGTTTAGAAGAAACCAGGTTAAATATTTTTTTTTCAAAATACGCGATGCTTGTCACCTTTAACAGACTCCATCCACATGCGACTGCTCCATTTATGGTTGCAAATGGAACGCCCGACGTATACTAAAGAGAAGCCTTTATATGTAAAGCAGCCAAAGCACCTTCCCTTCGGTGCGGGGTGAGATAAATAAGTTTGCAATACTTCTTCTGCTACTACTACTACAACAACTACTACTACTGCTACAACTACAAGTAATACAAATACTACTAGTAATGCTACTGTTACTACTAATACTTCTGCAGCTGCTTTTACAACATTAAACATGAATATTGTTGGTTTACAACAATCGAAATTTGAATTTTACAGTAACAATTTATTTATTGTTATAAACAACGAAATTACTGTTTTTAATAATTAGATCACGACACACTCACTTCCGGTGACTTTAAATACTTCTTCGTCTGAACTTCTCCCCCACCAAAAAAAAAATCTCATGAGAATTCCTACTTTCAACTTATTGTAAAATAATCAATATTAAGTAAATCTATCGATATTTGTAAATACTTCACATCATCTTTATACAATTATAGTAAATACCTCAATTACAACTTTCAACTAAGGAGAAAGCTTTTTTTTTTATCTAAATATTCATATATTTCAGTATATAAAATTTCATTAGTTAAAGAATCTGTATCTAAAGATCACAGACTATTTAACACAACAAAATTATAAAAGAAGTAAAAAAGAAGCCAAAATCAGTTTCAACAGAAAATTTCAAACAACAACAATATCTAGCAACAATTAACACGGCAACTTGGTGCAAGCTCAGATAAAGCTTGGCAGCTTTAATTGTTGGACAGTCACCATTGAAGGCTGGACTGGACTTTAAATACCTAAAGCTCCTGCGCTTGGACCCACGTACGCAAAATTTGGCTGAAATCAATGCAAGCATGTAATTTAAATCGTGTTCCAACGAACATACAGACATTCTGTTTTATATATATTAATATAATAATATAAATTCACAGCCATATTCAATCCACTACTGGATGAGGCCTCTCCCGGAGGGAGGAGGTGGTCTACTGCTCCCACGCTGACCAGACGTGTTGGGAGAGGAGAGACGAAGCTCTCAACTATGATCGCTACCTCTTCATTCAGGTAGCTCCCCAATTGGCCTCGCGACGCTGGGCGGACGCCGCACAGGCAACACCATCTGGAGTACTGAAACGGTCACCCGTCCAAACACTGACCAGACCCAGAGCTGCTTGACTTCGGTGATCTTACTTATATATATATATAAAATAAATAATAAATCACAGCCATATTCAATTCACTACTGGGTGAGGCCTCTCCCTGAAGGGAGGAGTTGGTCTACTGCTCCCACGCTGACCAGACGGGTTTGGAAAGGAGGGATAGGAGCTCTCACTGTGATCGCCACTGTCTTTTATTCACAGCAGCTCCCCAATTGTCCTCACGATGCTGGGTCAACACCGACATTTTTGAGCCCCCACCGGGAATCGAACTCGGGACCACTCCCGCACTGAAGTCGAGCGCGCGCATATATATATATAACAAAGAATAAGGCTAAGAAAAGACGACTTGACAGAACAACCTACTAAAGGTAGAGGAGGAGGTAGGATGTCCTCACCCTCTTTGCACGAAACGATGAATGATTAACAATTGAGGGACGAAAAAAAATCCTGCTTATATGGTTCTTGAAGAGAATGAAAGATCACTTAAGAAGGCGTTAAAAGAGGGAAGAAACTGGAGAGCGTGGAATCCAGATAAACGAGAAGAAAACTAGAGGCCTTTAAAACAAACTAAACCCAGTCATCACCAACATTTTAAGAGTACAAGAATAACTTTAAACATCTGAGAAGTAATCGAATTCCGAGTTTATTTTATGATCTTTAGGTATGTATGGTTCAGGCTCGGATAGAATGAGGGAATGAGACGGCCAGGACCTAAATTGAAGGTACCATTCCGGCATTTGCTTCAAACTTGCTCTATGGCTTACGGAACTCACAAGTTCATCGCCGCAGTTACAAACGTTCTCCATAGAATTCTATCCTGAACAAGATCAAGCAGTTTGCATCACAAACACCTACTTCTCGAAGATCCCTTCTAATATTATCCTCTCAACGTCGTCTCGGTCTCTTTCCATCCGGCTTTTCAACTAAGATATAATATACTCGTCGTTTTTCTCCCATCCGACCAACACGGTCTGCCCATCTTAGTCGTCGCGATTTCATTATCCTTACAGCATCGTGTGAGTCGCACAGTCCGTGAAGTTCTTCATTATGCAGTCTCCTTCATTCTCCAGTCTTCGTCCCGTTTGGGTCTGTATACCTCCCTCAAGACCTTATTTTCAAACAAACGTAATTTATGTTCATCTGCTAGGGTCGTACTCCAACTTTCACAACCGTAAAGTATTACCGGCAGAATAATCGTTCTGTATATTTTCAATTTCAACTTTATTGATATTAATCGCGAGGTTAGGGGTTTTTGGATTGAATAGAAACATAAGTTGATCTATACTAAGCATTTTTTTTTATTTTTTCAGTTACCTCGTTTTTGCTTGTTACATATACTCCAACCATATTTAAATTGGTGTACTTTCTCTATGTTCTCATTCTTAATTGTTATGCATCTATTTCCGTTATTCTCTGTGTTTCGGCTTGTTATCATGTATTTTGTTTTCTCTATGTTTACCTGTAGACTTATCCGATCGCAGGCTTCTACTAAGACATCGGGGTTACTTTGTAGTGCCTCTATATTTTGCCCTATTTAATCTACATCATCCGCGTAAAGGAAAAGTTGATTCAAGCCATTCAACGTTAGTTCCTTTTTGTCCTCTTTTATATTTAAAATCGAATATTTTAAACCAAACTTAAACAGAAGTGGTGACAAGACAGAAAACCTAAATAATAATAATAATAATAATAAAAAGAGTTGGCATGGTCGGTCTGTGGTACTGAGCTCAAGACCTCCCGAAAGTCTCAGAAGAATTTTGAGGATAAGTGAGGATACGAAGTGTGAAAAAGTTGAAGATGAGAACAGCAATGGCGACAGACGCATTTACTAAGACCGATGATTACATATAACTTAAAACTACACCTATTTGGAAGGTTCTTTTTAATATTAAGAGTAGAAGCATTCGAGAAGTGATCATGAAAGAGAATAGGCACGAGGCAAACAATACTGGAGAAAATAAAATAACGAGTCAAGACCATTTCTTAAGCAGAAATTTCATGCTGAATCGCACGATTTAAGGGAAAAGAGGAAGAAGAATACACGAGAGGAATGCAGCTTCGTAAGTTTATTTAGAAAATCTTACGCCTAGACTAAAAGGAAAGCACGAAATTGGGATGTATGGAGAAATGAATTTCCCTTGAAAAACCAGCCACTTTCGACAAATTTTAATGATGATAAATGTGTATTTCGGACGAATTTTTCACGCTGACGAATGTTCTCTGCATGATACGAAAACAGTATGCTGCGTATTTTTGCACTTTAAAAGCTTTAATCATTTTATTGTATTATCTGCTAACACCCACGCGTCTGATTACTCGCCCCAATATTCTTCGCAAGGAAATTGTTAGATCCTTAATATGAAAATAATCAGACCGAAAAACGAAACTCTGGTAACCCCCAAATTTCCATTACACTCTCATGGCCTCACCGTTTCGATGTTCTGGCAATAGCGTAAGAAGGTAGAATAGAATGTGATTATCAAGGAACTTATCATTTTCATCAACGTGTAAAAGGAACGTTAAATTCCCGAACTGCGAAAGAAAATGTTCAAGTTGACACCAATGATAGTACAACACCGTAATACAATGAACGAGAGAAAAATGAGTAATTTATTAAATATTTGGTAACAAAAAAGTTCTGCTTATAATATACATAAATTATCCGTAACAGATACAACACAACAAACTTTATTGAAAATACCAGATCCAAATAACCTTCATCCCACTTAAACATCATTACGTAAATGTCTCTGTGGTAAACCGGACTACCTCACAAGTAAACAAATGAAGTGGAGCCCAGTCTCAACCACCTTTGTAGCCCTGAGTTCAGAGTTACTGACGGACAGACATTATTTATGTATGCGATTTTAACCTTACCTCGCAGAGATATTTCCAACGATACCTCAACCACCTTCGTAGTCCTAGTAATTCCAGCGTTGAAAGTTGTCAACAGACATACATACGGACACAGCGGTGATATAAGTCTCGCAACTTCAGCTGCTTAAGTCTAAAATTCATCCCAAGTTTTACCAATGATCTGATTAATTCGGAAGTTCTTCCCTTGCGCGCCTTTTTCAAGCTACGAGAAAATGAGAATCCGTGACCTACATGTTTTGAGACTATTCTAAGTTAACACGCATAATCAGTGTAGTGACCATGCCATGCAATGGGTTGGCCACATGCACCAAGAAGTGGAGGTGCAAAAATACCTTAGCCCTGGAATACAAACCCCAGTAGTTATACTAATCGCCACTGTGACGCTGTTTTCAGGCCTACTGGTTGGTACTTCCGTGTATTCTTATTTTAGAGAGTAAGATTTCTTTCGTTTCAGAATAGAATAGAAATAAGGGATGGGGTTCAGCGGCACCCCATGTATATGTTTGTGAAATCCAGCGTTATCGAAAATCGTTTTAGGTGCTTTACACGTGGGTTTATGTGATATTATATGATGGCGCAAGTCAGTGCAGGTTCAACCAAGTTTACAGACTTTGTAATGAACACGCTAAGCGAAGATGATTCTGATTCTGAAGGTAATATTAGTGAGTGTGATGATAATGTTGAAACACAATCGGATGAAGATGATGAAATTAGTGCAAGTGACACAAATGACACGAAGGGAAAGATTGAAAGTGACACAGCTATAAGGGTTGCTTCTATTTTAGCAGGAAACGGTCACAGACGGAAGTTTTCAACCCCCTGTTTAAGTCGTACAATATCGTGATTAGAATTCCTGGAAACAAGGATGCGGCTCGTCATCCTACAACAGAACGTGGCATGTGGTCCCTACCATTTTGATTACAAAATCATTGCCACTGAAGACCAAACACTATCTATATGTGGTTCAACACCTGGTCCTCCGAAGCAAGCAAGATGTCTAATGTTCCCCAGGAATAAGGACAGAAAAACAGAATCTTTTTGTACCATATGCAAGATGGTTGTTTGTGCTGAGCATTTCATGCAGTAAGAAGTAACTATGTTTGTTCAAAATGCAAAGAAATTGCTACTGTGTATATTTGTATGTAATATAGATTTGTTAAAAGTTCATTTATTATTGCTTTTAGTAGTATTTAATTAAGTGGGGTGTTCTGGCACCCCACGTGTGTATTTAAGTTAGCATTTTGTGTGTGTGTATTCCAGGGTTAATGATTGGTGTTCTTTCTTAACAACTGATATCGGGCAAATTTCGAATACTGATAGAAAATCCAGCGATGGACACCAAAACTGTGGTTTGTCTTTTCTTGTTTAAAACCTAGCTTTCGTCTTTTTAACGGTTCAAATGCACTTCAAATAAAATATACGCTTTTATGTAACATATTTTTAGTACCTGAAGGAAAAACCGAACATTGAAATTTCAACAGAACTACAGAATACCGGATTTGAGCAAAACGACATTAATAGTTTAAAAAAAAAAAAAAAGTTCTTTTATGTAACTGATTACCGTATATTTAAAAGAATTCCCTAGATTTGAGTCTTTTGCAAAGGTGGTACACAAGTACGTCAGAATAAAACGAATACGTCATCAACTGTAAGCGACATACAAGGAATGAACAAAATAACTGTGAATAATGAACACCCTCTGTTAACAATGCCTGCCCCCATGAAAAGGTATTACTGCAAACCTCTTTTTGTTTTCCCTGTAAAATGGAAAAAATCTGCTCATGTTAACAGCCGTCATTACGATTGTGAACTTACCTGCCATTATGCCAGACTATAAAGACTTCCAAAGAAAGTATTCTACACATGTCTGGATAGTTGGCGAGTCAGTGGTGAAAATTACAAGGCTATTGAGGATATCGAAAGCTTGTGCGTCTAGAGTCATAATGGGTTAGTGAAAAAAGCATCGACTAGGGACAGGAAACTAAATTGATTGACAAACTGAAAGGCATTAAAGAAGACTGTTGCCTCTAGTGAGATCACTGCTAGGAAAATGATTGCTGAATTTAATCCGCATCTACAGAAATCAGGTTCTAGCAAAATACTGATGAGGAAACCGCACAGATGAAATATTCATGGCAGAGCAGAGCTGCTATTGACATATCTCTTGTAATCAAAGTGATGAAAGGAGACAAATGCAGTGCTAGGAACTTAGAACTCGATTGGCCACCAATGGAAACATATCAAGTGGACGGATGAATCAACTTTCACGCAATTCCCCACCACACGACGTGTTTACGTGTGGAAAACACAGGTAGCAGCGTACAATCCTGACTGTATTTCCAATCGGGTCCGTCATGGTCATATCGTGGCTTTTCAGCAGGTCCCATTATCACATTGAAAGGCAAAATGATTAGCAGGGACTACAGGACCATTCTGAGCCATGTCACTAGTAATCAATTACGCAGGCACTGTCTTGTACAGAGGATGGCATCTTTCATGATGATAATACTCCAATTCTCGCAACTGGGAACGCTCAATCATAGTTCCTGGAGCATGAGGACGAAATTACGCATTTCCCTGGTTTCCACATCATAAGACTTGAACATTATAAAGCCAGTGTGGAAAACAGAGTTTCGAAAATCTTTTTTCACATACTATTCAGTAGGATGGATCGAGATCTCGTTTTTGTTTCGAAATCGTCAACGCGGTAGGCGTCAAAAGTTTCTCAATATGGGCCGAAAGAGGACCCCCCCCCCCCCCCCCTCATTCTAAAGTTTCGAATTTTGGACAAAATTTGACGTTCTTCATCAAATGCAAAATTGCCATCCCAGGCCCATTGATACCCTTACTCGGATCGTTTATAACACTACTGTAGTGTTAGACCACGGTGAGCTGAAAAAACGGGTACAAAAAGCGCTTTAAAAGTCAATAAACGAAGACGAAATATGGTGTAAATCACTCAAAATTTGATGGTTTCTTGGGAAAGCTGCTTGCCAACCGGCGCAACTTTCAGGTACATTTTGGGTATGTCTGCAGCTCTTGGATAGTTCACGTCTGGACTACTCACGACTTACCACGTGGAAGTGGCTGCAAGTCGAGTCCCACCCGTGACTACCCAACTATTGTGGAAACAGTGTACAGGTGGACAGTTACGTATTATAAGCTGATAATATGTCAGATATTAATCCAATGTTCTCGGGATTGCTGCCAGAATAGAAAGCTGGACAGCTAAGCTTTCACTACGATACAACGGTAACATCTTCAGAGCTGTCTGGTAATGAAAGCTTAACTATATAACAGAATCTATTCTGGCAGCAATCCCAAGAACATTGGATTAATAATAGACGCCAGCAGAACTTCAAGAACAATATATCAGATAGTTTCGAATTCACAGCGAATGGTTTAAACCAACTGTTCGCATACGCGAATGATGTAGATTTAATAGGGAACAATATAGATGCACTGCAAAGTAACACTATTCACTGTAATTAAGAGAGATGAAAGAAACAGAGACACTCATTAAGAATGAGATGATAGATAAAGTAAACAACTTTAAATACTTGGAAGCATATGTAACAAGCAAGAAAGAAGTCACGGAAGAAATGAAATACCGCTTAGTTTCGGCGACTCATGTTTCTATTCAGTTTAGAAACTCCTAACCCCGCCATTTATAACAAGAAAGCTGAAATTGAAAATATACACAACGGTTATTTTGCCGGTAATACTTTACGGCTGCGAAGGCTGGAGTACGACCTTGGCAAGTGAACATAATTTTTTTCTTTCAAAACCGAAACGGGACGAGGCAACCGGAGAATGGAGAAGACCGCATAATAAAGAACTTCTATGATTCACGTGATGTTATAAGAATAATGAAATCACGACGGCTAAGTTTGGGAAGGCCACGTAGCTCGGATGGGGAGAAAACGAAGATTCCATCAGGGTGGTAAGCCAAAGGGATCATCGTGAGTTAGATATTCATGATGAAAACTGAGTTAATGTTACCGAAGATAGAATCCAATTGCGAACGATTGTTATTGCGGCGATGAACTTGTGAGTTACGTACGTCATAGAGTTAATTGGTGACACAAGTGCTCTAAGTGCAGATAATGATCAAGACATAGGTTCAACCCCATAAGAAATTAGTGGAAAATTAATAAAGATCCAAATGCCAACCGAGGAACAGAGAATACGCAATTTTCGGCGAATATTTAAATGGATATGAAGTGAAAACCAAGTGAGTTACAGAAAATTAATCCTGTATAATTGCTTACACGCCTATATGAAAGGATAAAACATACCACGTTTCATCAAAATCTTAGATGAGGGTGTGATGACCTGGTTGAAAATGATGTGGAAGGACACTACTGTTCCTCCCCAACAATTATTCAATTAGTGAAAATATGCTAGATTGCGTTACATTACATTAACTAAACGTAAATAACTACTTAAAAACATCCTTAACTTTACTATTGTAAAGTAAGGTATATTGAACGAGATGAACGAAGAATGGGATTTCGGCGTGGCTTTCTGCGCGTGTGGTGAGGGTTAAATTTCCGATAGGGTCCACTGAATAGAATGGTTCGGAGCCTATTTTACCAAAGTCCCGTCCTTAGAAGCTCACCAGCTGGTTTAGGACGTTAATAACACTTCCATTACTCATGAACTGCATGGAGGAGACTGCATAATGGACTACACAGTCCACTTGTACACTTACACTGTTTTCACAATGGTTGGGTGGTTGGGATGGGCATGGGTTGGACCAGAGCCTTTCTACAGTACAAGGCCGGAGTATTGAAAAATGGCAACATTGCCTAGACGGCTGACTCCGCGGGTATCATGGCGTGTATTTAAATAACTTTGTATGTTCAAATTATCGCTGATGTTTTACTTTTTTAAATGTTGGAGACTTAAGTAGAAGAGGATCAACTGAACGTAAGTAATATATTTAAGAAGTACAAATAAGCCTTGCTATTTATAATGAGATGAGCTATGAAAGACCACCTTGTGTTAGCCCTATCATTTCTTTCAGAAATAAAAATATATTTTCGGATATATTTTTGTTGTAAAGTTTTATGTGTCGAACTATGAGCAATTAAATCTACTATTTACGTAGGAACCGTTAATTTTACGAGGCGCATTCATACGAGTAACAAATAACTTTATACGCTTTGTACAAGGGGCCGAATTAAATTTGCATGTCTTTTATGTAAGAAATATTAAACTATTATGAACCGAGAAATTAACACTTAATTGTATAGTGTACAAGGAACTTTCCTATAAAAGTGCTTTTTGAAGTACGTCTCGTAAACTCCACCAGAAAGGGCTAACTGTGGACGTTCTTGCTGTGTATTCCACATTTTAGCTGATCTCCATTTCTAGATGGCTCGTCTTGATGAATTCGCCAATGTAATGTTTGAGAAAGGTTCTTTTTACCTACGTAGCGTGATAAAAGATTTCAAGGTTGTGTAAATAATGTCTAAATGATGTAATATACACATCTGTATTAGTAACTATAAAACTACGTATGCGGACTCACCTTGTTTCAGTTAATAAAACGAAGTATCGTAGTCAGAATGTTACAAAATAGATGGAAATCAAGTGAGACTGCTCTATTGTAATAACTTCACGGACTCACTTATTCACTTTTTTTTTTTTACATTTTCCGACTAAAATTGTTGATGTGTGGAAAAGTTATTTCGACAAACTTCTTAATGTACACAACGGGGAAGAAACAGAGGAATTGGAAGCCCATACCGCAGAACCGTGGATTCCCGAACCTAGCGAGATCGAGATGTCGGTAAAGAAATTGAAAATGAATATAACATTCCAGCCGAATTAATTAAAGCGGGACGAACGGCAGTAATCAAGGAACTACATAAATTGATAAGTGCTATTTGGAGAAAGGAGGAGCTCCCAAAGGAATGGAAAACCTCAATAATAGTTCCGATTTACAAATAAGGCGATAAATCGGACTGTAATAATTACCGTGGAATCTCGTTACTTCCAACCTGTTACAAGATATTAAGTAATATTCTGTTAACACGCCTAAGTGTATACGTAGATGAAATAATTGGAGATCACCAATGTGGATTTAGAAGAAATAGATCCACGTTGGACCAGATTTT
>JAGDQP010033974.1:0-10312 GCA_022664845.1 Lepisma saccharinum | reverse complement strand
AGTTGAATTTTGGGAAGAATCCGAACAACGAGTAATAGAGTTTGTCACAAAACAACTAAATGTAGATTTAAACTCTGAACATGTTGAAAGAGCGCATGGACTCGGACGTGGACCAAATGCACCGATAATTGTGAAATTTTCAGCCTTCAAGTAGAAAAATGAAATTCTTAAAAATGCTTATCGTGCTAAAGAAACCAGAGTTGTGATTTCAGAAGATTTCTCAGCGAATGTGCGTGAAACAAGGAAACAACTATTGAACTATATGAAGGACGCTCGTGCAAGAGGTGATCGTGCGAGGCTTCAGTACAATAAACTATACATTAATGATAGACCTTTCACCCTTGAAGATCTACAAAAAAGTGAAAAAACATTAATGCAAAATGAACAAATTGTTCAAAACAAAACTGCAGAGGTTGTAACACTGCATGCTCAAAAGCACGTTCTCTCAACCACCTGTGAGGATACCCCCACCAATAGCGATAAGAGACAAATGACAAGAGCCACCCGGTCAACCTTGGCACAGCCCCCAAGGAACTAAGTTTGACAAAGAAAGGAATGTGAAGGGGGAAAGGGTAAGTTTTCATTATCTGAAGTCAGTGAAGTGTACAGTCATTTTCCAAATATAACTAGTGGTTTTAGTGAAACAAGGAAACCCTTGCGAATTTACAATCAGAACGCTAGATCCTTGCGCGGTAAAACAAATGACTTTTTCTGTAGTGTAATATCAAATAATTACGATATTATTACAATTACTGAAACATGGACAAATGAAACTCATTATGACAGTGAATTATTTGATAATAGGTATACTGTTTTAAGACAGGATCGCAATATTAATAAAACTGGAAAGTCAAATGGGTTAGGGGTACTTATCTCGGCTCTTGAAAATTACAATCTGTGTTTATTGATCAACATGAGTGTCTGATTGCTAGAATAACTGTAAAGGGGAGACCAATGTTTATCTGTGTTGTATATTTTAAACCGGTTTTAGGTATAGATTTGTATGATCATCTATTTGCATGCATTGAATCCACTTGTCCGCAAGGCAGTCAGTCCTATTCTTATCATTTGTGACTTCAATTTACCGGAGATAACAGGTACCGAATTTGATTTTGAACAAAGCACATCTTTAAAGTGTAGAAATTTATATAATTTTATAATTTTTTATGATCTGAGATCGTTCAACAATGTTGCCAATAATAATAATCGCACACTAGATCTATTTTTGTCAAATCTTGAAAATGTTGAAGTTATTAGAGAATTGTTACCGTTGGTACCGTAAGATATCCATCACCCAGTTATAATAATAGACATAGTTAACAGAAAGGTCAAGAAAGAAAAGCAGAAAAGTAACACTTACGGTGTATTATTACAATTTTAGGAAGGCAAATTTTCTGCATGTTGTATCAGGAACTACAAGCTATCGATTGGGAATTCTTACAAGTGTATCGGAATGTTAATGACCTAGTGAGTAAATTCTATGATATTGTTTATGAAATATTTGATAGGTATGTTTCCCGTAAAATAAGTACTGTTTCAAAGTATCAGTGTTGGTTCACCAAACATATTATTAGAAAACTTAAGGTCAAGGCATATTATCATAAGCAATCCAGGGTCAAAACCATGAACTCAACACCTTTCTAGCAAGAATTTGCTCGATTACGTAGGGAAATTAAGGAAGACATTAGAATTGCCTATAAGAGTTTTATAATTAATTCTGAAAATAATATCAATTCCAACTCGAGCGAACTATGGAATTTTATCAAAAATAAAAAAAGGCAAAATTTTCTATGCTTATGTTCGCTTCAAGGTAGAATATGCTTCTTCTATTTGGAATCCATATCAATTGAAACATTGCCAACAATTAGAGAAAATACAATCAAAATTTCTTAAATTCCTGACTTTTAAAGAAACTCGAATATATCCTGCTTATGATAGTTATAATGCAGTCATTGAGAACTTTAATATTTAGTACTTAGAATAAAGG
The DNA here is from genome assembly GCA_022664845.1 of Lepisma saccharinum. Taxonomy (NCBI): domain Eukaryota; kingdom Metazoa; phylum Arthropoda; class Insecta; order Zygentoma; family Lepismatidae; genus Lepisma; species Lepisma saccharinum. The sequence continues at coordinate 8,325 of JAGDQP010033974.1, read as the reverse complement.
CGCAACATTGCTGATCTGTTATTTCTTCAAAAAATTGTTCAAAATAAGTTAGATTGTATTGATTTAGTTTCAACATTACAGTTTCGTGTCGCATCATCTAAAACTAGCGTTAATAATACTGGTCTCTTCCACTGTAAAAAGGCAAGAACCAATATCTTGATGAGGTGACCAATCTGGAGAATTTGTACAGTTGAATAACAAATTCTGTACAGTTCACAATGATCTGGACGTATGCTTTATGTCGCCTAAAGAATTTAGAGATGCAATTGTCAATAAACTCTGTACAACTACTTTGTAAAACTCAACACTATAATTAGGCCAATGCCTGTTGTGTTGTCACTAAATAAATTAATAAATAATTCATTCTTTCATTCATACATTCACACATACCAAATCTCTCATCATTTCATAATAAAAATGAAGACAAAATTACAGAAATTAAATCACAAAATATTAGGATTGTACAATTAACTGTTCTGAATGTTTGCTAAAATGATCTTGTTCAGTTATATTTTTCTGTCTTGATCTTGTACATTACAATGTTTCAATCAATTTACGTACATCGCTAATCTTTTCCTTTAGAAAGCCACGTTGTAACTGAACTTCCCTTATCGGACTTGTGTTGTTCTATTTTTCTCTAATATTTTAATACAGTAACTGTGACTTATATTTAACCCATTTTATAGGCTTATGGGGTAAAGAAGTTTCATCGTTTTTGTATATGGAAGAACTTTCACAGTATTCACTGATTCCTTACCAGTCAAATTGATTTTCGGAGAAGACAAGGCAATACCTTCATCCATCCACCCGAGACTTATCAGATGGACCTTATTTTTATCAGGATATAGCTATCACATAATTTATTCTAAACAAGTTACGGTAGCTGATTGTTTGTCAAGGTTACCAACTGAAGATAATACTGTAGATGACATTATGTCTCAAAATTATGTACAACATATAATTGAGCGGTCATTGGTAGTACGATCTATTCCAGATGAAATACAAGATAGTACATTAAAAATGGTTTACACTTGGACAAAAGATGGATGGCCGAAGTCATTACCAAAGAATTGGCAAAATGCAACAATGCAAAAATATTTTGCGAACAGAATCAATGTTACATTAGACAATAATTGTTTATTTATGAAACAGCAGTTTATAATTCCACCTACCTTCCGAAAAGAAATTTTATCAGCTATACACAAAAATCATTTGGGTTTGGTAAAAGCAAAAGCAACTATACGACAATATTACTGGTGGCCGAATATGCATAAAGAATTGAAAACTTTAATCAACTCCTGTGAAAATTGCGGGATTAATAAAAAAGGGAGATCACATCAATATTATGAACCATGGAATAAAGTTAATATACCATTCGCTAGAATACATATAGATTTTTTTATTTTGGTTGAAAAAAATCTTATTGATGATTCATAGTTATTCTCGATGGATACAAGTTGAAATGATACAGGGAACTACAGCTAGCGAAACAATACATAAATTTCAGGTTATTTTCAACTATATCGGATATCCACAAGTATTAGTATCTGACAATGGCCCACCTTTTACATCAATGGAATTTATATTATGGTGTAATCAACGCAATATAAAAATTATGAAATCACCGCCTTATCATCTAGAAAGCAATGGATTAGCAGAAAGAGCGGTACAAGAAATAAAAATTTCGATGACAAAACAGATAACATCACGTTCTATGGTCAACTGGAAAGATAAAATAAAAGAAATACAGAGAGATATACGTTTTGCAGCAACCGATATATAACCAGGACAAATGGTATATAACTATGACCCTAGGAATGACTTTAATAAATGGTGTGCTTGGGTAAAAAACAAGACACAACGACATGATAACCAACATACAAACACAAATAGTAACAAATTTCAAATAGGAACTTGGGTATACATAAGAAATTTACCAAATCGGTTTCCAAAGTTCGTTAAAGCTCAAATAGTAAAGTAAATATCTTTCAACTTGTGGGAAGTTAGAACTAATGGAAGATCAAGAGTGGTTCATTTTGATCAAATTGGAAAACATTCACCAGTTACTTGTGAGATGCCTGAAGGTGTTTATATGGAATGGTGGCATTCAACAATAAGCAATAACAATGACACGGAGGTTGTATGGCGCAGATCAAGCAGGACAAAATGTCCAAGGAGGCATTTCGAATGTGAAGGATATTAATACTACTTATTTGTGTCTATTGGTTATAATACATTTAATAAGTCGTTTGTGAATTATGGACATGTGATAATGAAGAATTGATACCTACATTATATTAACTTTTGTTATTTATTTGTGTGTTATGGAAGTAATATGACGTTATCTGTGACATATTCAGAATGTGAATTGGATTATCAAAAACATGTTCAATCAAAAGCATATTAAGACTTAGTGATTGTATGTATTGCGGTCAATCAGGTCATAAGTTTTGGAACTGCAATAGGTTTTATATAATTGTACAATACAAATGATGCTGAAAAGTATGTATTAGTGTAACATGAGACCTTTTGTTACAGCAGAGGGGGAAGTGGAATTGTTATGGTAACAATTAATGAACCTCTAGACTTTGAATATAGTGAAAGCAATAGCAGCATTTCAAACCAAAAGTCAAGTTTAGCCTTGTGAAGATAAAAACGAATATTTTTATGTCGTTACTTTTCCTTACTTTTCCCTTACCTGTTTACGTTGGTTACGTGCTTTTATAAATGTGGAATCGTGGAAATGCGTTTCATGATGAACAGGGTAAATGAAAAGTTCAAATATATTAACCGAGATATATATCAGTATATATGTGTACCGGTGATGTATATAATGTGATTATGTGGGAACTGGGATGCAATGATCATATACAGAATAAGTTTCAAATATGTCGGGATCAAATGTTACTAAGTATACAAAACGGTGCCTACAATAGGAAGAGCACATTGGTCGGTGATAACTTTGAGTTATAATAAATATGATTTCCAGGTTATCTATCTGTTAATTGATATTTCATGTTTGATACTTTGAGTTCAGAGCAAACGGATCTCATACCCACGCGTGGCAGTATATTACATTTTTAGCTATAGAAGTAAAATTTAACAGTTAATAAGATAGAGATAATAAATTAAATCCAGCACTCAAAGAGAACATAAAACACATTTGTAAAGGCATTTACATAAGAACTTGTCAGTTTTAGGACCGGAGAAATCTAAAACAATTTTAAGAAATGAATTTTTAAAAAAGTGTGTTCTTGATATTGTCAAAAATCAACAAGAATAAAAATGAACCAAAAACACGACAGACACGTTACTTTATGTTTTCTTCCTATCTTGAGTTGTTAGATCAATGTTAGAACTTCTCATAAAATAATACATTCATCGCCTCATAGAGTTAAGAATCCTTGCTAGTAGGTAATTAAAACATTAATACATGTAAAGTTTGCTGATTAAAAGTTTCCATTAAATAACAGTGTTTTAAAAACGAATAATGGTTTTCTTAAAAAATGGTCTTATTCAAAACAATATCTTTGTATATTCTCAGGTTATTATTGATCAGAGATAAATTGTCTTTATTGTTGTTTTTAATTGCATATCTTAGTATCATCATGATCATATTTTCTTCCAAGATATGTAATCCAATACATGACATTAAAAGTTACAAATGCAATGGGGAAAATGATGAGGGAAATGTTGTCTGGATTCCATTTATTTCTGGACTTGCATAAGACTTTGATCACAGAGCAGGATTTTTCATCAGGACCATCAGCTATTTTCTTGTGCGCCTGTAAAATTATTTGATACGTATTAACAAAGTGTTGACAAGAACCATGAAACTTAAATCATAAAGCTTAAATTATATACTTATTTGTAAGAGAATCTACAAAAGAAATGCTACTTCTCAAACCAGTATTAAAGAACTACGATTAATTAGACGCATTTTATCGAAAGATTCTCTTTATATCGCAAACTTCTGGAGGCAATTATTTACATCAACACAAGGATAAAGTTCATTTAAAGAAATTTCGAGGCATGCCTAGTTTCGGAGTTACAAACGTTCATCGTCACCAACATCATATCTCGGCACATGACGTAAGCGGTGTCGACTTAGCAAATCGCAATCGAAGTAGAACCATATATCTAAGTAATGTTTTTGATTGAGAAGGTGCCAAATAGGCAGGTATCGCAACGTAAAATTTTATTGTCAAGGAATTAAATCGTTTAGTAGGGCAAGCATAGAAATCCTCTCTAAACTGCATTCGTCAATCATAAAAGTAGCTTAAATAGGGTCTCTTATCAGCTCGGTGGTACATATCTCGTACCACCATTTCTCAAATTTGAGTTGTGTGGTGGCTCATTTTTCATACCACTCTTTTGAAACGTTGTAGCGAAGAAGTGTGGTGGTATTTTTATCTGAACCACCAGTTTTAAATCATTCTTGTAGTGGAAAACAGATGGCAGACTCATGCTGTTTATACTAATCTTTTCACAATTTCCATTAATTGCTTTGGAGCGTGTAAGCAGGAATGCATAATTGATTAGTGAAGTTGCTAACGATATTAGTAACCCATATTAAATGTTTCGGTGGTTGTTTTGATAATAATTCAGGTAATTACGTGTCTTAGAAGCTTTTTATTTAGTTAGAATATATTTATGTTTTTTCATGGAGTTTTCAAAAGACAAAAACTACACTTTCCAAAATATGTACGACCACGCCGTAATAGCCATTTCTTTGCTATCATTGTTTTCAACAAATGAGTTGATGCATTATTTTATGTCCGCTGGTATTACGCATGTGCTGTATGTAATATATTTATAATCAAAGAGAATTAGCAGGGCGGTATTTAAGGGTGTCCGGGAGGTTCGTAACCCTCATAGTTCGGACTTTTATGCAGAATTAGTATAGTTTTATGTGAAACTTTACATATTTAATTTACATTTCATATTTGGACTCACCTTGGGTCCCGCACTCATGGACCCATCCTAAATTCTACTTCTACAGACATGGCCAATAGTCAGTATTCAACATCTGATAAATGGCTTAATTGTTTCTATTCTTACCTAAAGGTGCAAAGCCCTGCATTTAGGCACGTATTTAGGGGGTGGGTCCAAGGGTCCGTACCCTCCCAAAAAGCTTAGAGTTTTACGGAAGAGTTTTACTTCAGAAGTAATTATATATATTTGATGTACATTTCATGCCCAGACACACGTTGGATCCCCCCTGGAAGCCCTTGGACACCTCCCAAACCCAAATTCTAGATACGTGCCTGCATGATGTGTTTGTTGTTACCTTAGAAAAAGAAACGTAGATTAACTGTGTACACATGGGTATACTATTTATTAAAAGCAGGTTTTGTAATTGCAGTTGTACATTTTTATTCAGTTTCATCTAGTTCTTAATGCATAGGTAAGTTATGGATATAGATAACTGATACACCCAGGAGTGCAGCGTAAATACGGCAAAAGAAACCCCATGTGCCGAAGATGGTTCGTCTGCAGAATGCAGAACATCAACCAGCACGATAAACTAGAAAAAAGTGCGCAGCGTGCAGCACGAAAAGACATCAAGTGCGAACTGACTGGATGTGTACAACATGCAAAGTGCCTCTATGTCTCGGTAAAAGAAAAACATGTTTTCAAGACTATCACTCTCGTTGAGGTGTGGTGGTACAAAAGATGAACCATCCTCTTTCGTGGCACAATTTTTTATAATTTTGTGTAAAATTAAAACAAAAATATTAATCCCCTAATATGGTAAGTAGTATGTACAATTTTTTTGAAATCAAAAACAGAAATATTAAAATTGTGCACTTCAAAGGGATATTTTTAATTATTCTCTGGCCTGAAAAGAGTTAAAGTGAAGTAAAAACAGAAAACTGTGACTTTCTAGAGTAGCAGAACTGATAATATATTTTTGCCCCTTGTTCCCTATCAATATAGTGGTAGATGTATGGTATGAAGGACTAGAAGAATTGTTGAACTGGTCTGATCGTAAACTATTTCAGTAACTTTAAAAACTTAGTTTAATTTCATTTTTTAAGAAGGACCTACTCTTGAAACTGAAATGACTGCTTACCGTACGTTCTGTTTGCTTTTTATAGTAATTTTGTGACAATTGACGTCTGTGTTTTGCTTGTGTTTCGTTTCTAACCAAATATCCCGCATTTTTCCCTTCCAGGTTGCTAAACCTCCCGCATTGGCACTTCTCTAGGTTGACAAGTCTAGGCACGTACCGGTAGTCATCTTTGATTATGCCGGAATGTATAGGTCTTAAGAGGATTGTTATGCTTCATCACCCATTCTTATACGCCGAACTTATCTCCCCTTGACCATTTTCTGTTTCCTAAATTAAAGCTGAAAGAAATCTCTTTTTTTGCTGACGTTAATGACCTAGTTTCTTAATGCAATTCGAAAGACTATCACGAGTGTTTTCAAAAGCTGTATGCACACTACAACAAGAGTATAGATGCAGGAGAAATGCATTTTGAATAATACTGACCTAACTTGAAACGGAAGTAGTTGAAAGCTTCTAAAAGTGCATGATTTCTAGTCATTAGTAGCTTATAGTGAGTTGAAGATACTTTCCTTTGGACAGTGTGAGACCATGAAACTACATATACAATAGGCCTATATTTACACACTTGCCACTGCGGGGAGGGAGCTAACGAAGACGTTTATATGGAAGTCAACAGTTAGTGGCATTGAATATATATAGGAGTGGTATAGTCTAAAGTCCATCAGTACAATTCAATAAGTGCATTAGTTGCTGTAATTTGAGAAAATTCGTTAGAGAATTATAAGTATCTACTTCTCATTGTAGAACTCAAATTGAATGCAACCCTTTTTCGGCCTGGGTCTGAAATGCCTAAAGGCCAGAAAGTTTTTTAAAGAGCCCAATTGCCACTAGAAATGCGTATCGTGGCTATTCCAAGTTGATTTTTTGCGCCATTTTGATAACAGCAAATTTATAATCGGCTTATCACCTTATTTATATTTTTTCTTTTTTCAGTAAGGTGTTAAGAGTTTGAAGAACTACTTAACTCTACAATTCCTATAGATCTTATGGTTACGGTCTGTTTTAATATAAAATAAAAAGCCGATGAAATGTCTGCTCCACATTCGTTCGTGGCCTTGTCTTATCCAAACTGTTTATGAAGACATAAATTTGATATGTAAAGATATGTTGAGTACGAGAATAGAACATGTGCATACACGAAGACTTCATATGAATTTTCATTGCTTTAAAATATTAACTCCGATGAAGAATTTCTTCATCAGAAATCCATAGAAGCCAAAAATACTTGCATTTTTATTCAGAACTGAACCACACGAATCACTTGGTTCTTTTAATACTGCGAGACAGCATTCATTGAATCTGAATCCCGTATGAAATCAATTTAAATGTTTCCCAACAATATCTGTTCCAGCCAAGTTTTTGAGATAATCTAAACGATTTTTTGTACTGTGTAAGCGCTTTTGAATACGTGCAATGTTTCAACCTGTGTAAATCAACGTTTCATATTTACGGTTCTCTTTGATATTAAGAGTTAAGTAAATATAACAATTATTTCATTAACCTGCTGATTCTTGAGATTTCTGAGCTTTTCGTCAATCAAAGACTCAAATGATATTGGTTCAAAACCTCAAGATTCGAAGAACGTTTTGACACAGTTTATAGGGTACGCAGTTTATCTATATGATGACTAAGGGTTGGTTTTCATGAAAGCTTGCGTTGCTTGCAATTAGGGTAAGTAGCCAATTGAAACGCGTTTTTATTGCGTTTTCTTGTAAAGTGTGTAATACGTGTTTCAATTGGCTACTAACTTAAATCGCAAGCAACGCAAGATTGAATGAAAATCAGCCCTAATTCATCACAAAATTCTACGCCGTAAATTTGTTGGTAACCATTACAATGAAACAAAATCATTAAGAGCAGTGGCGGCGCAAGGCAATCTGGGGTCGGGATAAGTGAATTTGATTGAGGCCCTTCACGAACACAATCGTGAATGCAGACTGCTACTATTGGCCATAATATCCTACTTCACCGTTATTCCGAGACCCTCGAAAAACTGGAACTCGCGGGGCACTCACTAGCCAAGACGGTGAATTTTCCATTGCTGATGAATAGGGGAAGTCAGGTGAATATGAGCATAGTTAATGAAAATGTGATTGTATGTCAAAAATGGTTTATTACAAAAATATCAAAATATGACTAAAAGTAAGACAGGTTCTTCTTTGAATAACGCTAGAAAGTACAGAGTTGTACAAACTCTGGTATCCGAGTAATGAAGAGGAAAGTAAGGTAGGTGTGCAGTGCTCATATTT
>JAGDQP010033973.1:0-20380 GCA_022664845.1 Lepisma saccharinum | reverse complement strand
AAGTAGCCGCGATTAATCAATCGGTTGGTAATTATAAGAATAAAATAATATCAGTTTTGAATTATTCTTATGTAAGGGATATAATAATAATAATAATAATGAAAGGGGTTAAAAAGCCAAGCTGTAGACGATTTCAGATGCACTGTGCACTAAACCTTGGCTGAGTAAACGTTGAAATATTTTGGATAAACACGAAGTATGTGATACTCTTTGGTATTTGTAGAGGTGCCCCTCTAAGGAAATTTGATTGCCCCCCGCGACAGTTTGTCTAACTACACCGCTGGTTGCTAGTAACCTTTTATTTTATTCCGTGTACGGTAAATATGAACTTAATGTGTGCAAAATATACACTAAGGGCCAATAAAACGACACATTGAACACACAAAAACCTCTTTTTTTTTTTTACACTAGATGCACATAAAGTTTAATTTGATGAAGTTTTTGTGTGCTTTTTGTGCCTGGAGATTTTCAGTGTATTTTTTTCTGAGGAAAGAAATGGCAAAAGTATTAACGTGTAGTATGAAATCGGATAATCCGCAGTTAAATTAGCCTTCAGCAAGACTCGAACGTGTCTCCCCAGTGTCGATCCGAAGCCCACAATGTTGATCACTGGGCCAACAAGAACTGCTGTTTTTTCAATTGAATTTTAAGGCCTTCAAGTAACTTTGGCTCAGGCCGAATGGATGATGATAGGAGATATGATGGAATGAAAGAAGTGGAGGAAACTGGAAAACATCGAGAAAACCAACGTACACGGTGTTTGTTTTACCATAAAACCCGCATGCCATGAGCTGGAATCGAACCGTCGACCCCACGCCCCAGAGGTGAGCGCTCTACTGCTGAGCCACCGCGGCCCAATACCTGCTGTTATCTACACAACACTAGTGAAGTGAAGAATGAAGAAATAAATTCATTCTGCCTGTCGCTTTTCAAGAGGTGATTATTTCGAAGTACACAGGATTTTTTTTGTTTTTCTCCAACAAACAAACAAACAGGCTCTCAATTATCTACAAACATAAATTACAATAAATTTATATAGCGATTTTTTTTTTCATCAAATCACTTAACCAATATTTGTTTTTTCTTCATGGAGAAACCGACCACTCAAAAAAAAACAAGTGTGGAATTACCTCTTGGGTTTGTTTACAAGTGTTGCATAAACGACTCGCACTGTAGAAGAAAATAAAGCAAGAATCTATTCAGTGAAGACATCACCCTCGGTCCTAGTTGATTGGTTGCCTGTTTACATTTGCTGGCGAGGGCCCACCTTGACAAATGGAAGCCCGTCAAATGAAACAACAGATTTACGGCTTTCGGAAGGTGGGCGAGGTACAAATTTTGTGGCCTTTGGGTAGAAGGAACAAGTTAAAATCGGGTGTGGTCAAAGCGTCAAGAACAGTAAATTTACCTGTAGCATGTCATCACGGCAGGCAAAGGCTAATTGGACGCACCCGAAGTCGTGTTAGACATTACACACATGTATTTCGGGGAAGAAAATAATTTTAAGGAATGTTTCATCTCATCTGTATAGACAACTACTATTACCTGGATAAAACATTACAGCTATAAGAAGAAATATTAAGTTGGGATTAATAGTGTTAATTGTAGCACTTGCTTGAATGCAAAAACGTTTGTTTTATCAAAGTTATAAAAGGAAATAAGATTTAGTTGGGATTAATATCGTTGATTGTCACATTTGATACACAAATAGCAAAACGTTAGAAATTGTAATTAATGTTGAGTTCATGTTACCAAAGGCTTATTACCTAGAGTTAGTAATGAGTTCTTGATATTTGGTTTGCAGAGAGCACACCTCCGTTGCTAAGGTTATCCGCGATATAAATAATTAAGACATTCTTCGAACGAAACACTATTGGGAGAATAGTATGTCCTAGTTTTGTGGACACCATAGGGTTAGGAATATAAATAGAGGGAACCTTAAGTTGTTTTGTTGGAGAGGGGAATTAAGCCAAGAGACGGAAGGGACGAGGCATTTCCGCCATATTGACTGGCCCCATATTTAGAGACCTTCTTTTCCGAGTATTGCCTCTCTGAGGTGCACTCATCCTCCTATCGAAAAAGACAATCCTCACAGTACTCGGTATAGAGGGACTCTAATGGGGCCACACAAGATGGCTGCTGATGAACCTTAATTTGGCTTCATGTGACGTCATCTTATGTTATCTCTATTTTCTTTCTAACTCTATGGTGGACACGTTATATTTGTTTGTTTTGTAAACAGTTCCTTCCTTTTGTATGTTATGGCCTGTGTGGTCTGTGTAATAAGAATAATTAAGTAACTAATGTCCGAATATAGGTTGAGTAGGCCTATATTCTTTGAAGAACAAGTAAGTTTAACATACAGGAGGTGCTTTGAACAGCTGGTTTGATCTATCTTTGTAATAAAGGAACGATGCTGACATTCTTCGTATGAACTTACGCTGGCCTTATTAGTATTCTTATTAATGGTTTTTTCCAGTCATTGTAATTATATTTCCTCTGACGAATAAAAATATTTTTATCATTATTATAGTGCGACCCCTTTGATATCATCGTATACAATTGTGGATAAGATTACATTAAATAAGTACTTTCTTTAAACTGTAAACGTTTCATAATGGAACCTAAAAAAGAATGGATATAAAAACAACTGATTGCAACAAAAGAGAGCGTCGTAGGCCTTAGTTATACCGTTTCCTCGCCGAGAGATCTCTGCGCACGGAACATCACAACGCTCAAGCCCGGTATATCGCAAGCGACTTTCAAAAGGAAAACTCACTTTATTGTTAATTGAATAGGTCTTTAAATTTTTTTATGATTCCATGAAACTTGCATAACTAAATAAACATGTGTTTATTTCACCGAAAAGAAAATTAAATTTCCTGTTTGGAAATATCAACATGTCTTTATTTCATTGTTAGTTTTCGTACTATTTTCAAACCTTGATTGTTCACAATTCATTTCATTAACATTTTTAAATATATTAATTCTTTTTTAGAATCATACATATTTCCTTGTGATGCCACGAAGCGTCGGTCATAACGTCTCTTCATCTACGCGCTAGCCACATGCTTTGGCTGAGTAGCAAATTGAAACACGTGTTTAAGTATTTCTATTGGCTACTCATAGAAAATAGAAGCAAAGTAAGTGATATGCGCGTACATGAAAAGCCGGCCTTAGTCTACGAGTCGTAGAGCGAATTCCTATGCTTTAATTCTCATTGTTGCCACCTGGTGTCAGCCCAGCCGAACTAGGAATGAAGTAATGCTATAGTAAATAATGATCAGTATGTACACATTTAATCTTTTGCGGACCAATAAGGTGTAGTGTGAGATCCTCAGTTCACACTCCGTGTTTTTCTCGGTTATTAAATAGAACGCAGACATGATAATTGTATATACTAGCATTATTTCTTTTCTAGTTCATCTGAACAGACACCAGGTAGCAGGGAAGATGAAGGGGAAAAAAATGAGTTTTGCTTTCTGTAATTTATTTTATCTATGACACGTAGATTAAATTCATGAATTAAATTAACTCGAGGTTACAATGTTCTATGCATCTGCCTCGAATGGTGAGTCCACTCTATGCCAAATTTCTGTGCGTACACACGTTGGTGAGGACTGTCTCAAACGGCGAAATCTTCGGTCGTTTCTTTGCTACTCCGTCCGAACTTTGAAAACAGAAAACGAGACAACGAGAATATTATACGTGTCATTACTTACTTCATAAATTAGTAAATTTGTTGGTAATGCACTTCAGTAACTTACAACGCAGAAAATCATCTAAAAGAGCCGAAATTATTTATATATACTGTCTTAATCAATTTGTAATGTTACTGTTGCCATTGTTCATAGGGTTACCAGATACTGACAGCAATAATTACGTTATTGTATGCATTTGTTTTTGTTATTTATTCAACCAACATTATATTCGTAGATATTATCTTCGTCTTGTGTTCATTTTTAAAGTTCTGAGTAATAAGAAAATGATCGAAGGTTGTCACGGCCTTGAATAGCCCTTGTCAACTTGTACCTCCTAAAACTTTTTACTTAGTGTGGATTCACCATAAGAATCCCAGAAAAAATGTTATTAGTACATATTCAAAAAGTGTACAAGGGGTATAATTTTGAAAAAGTACAGTAGAACTTGAAACTTCGTGTCTCCCCGGTGTCAATCCCAAGCACTGTTTCTTCCAGGCATGCTTTCGGAGGGCTTTGCTCCCCCGGAGGTTTCCATCCGCACCCTCGAAAGAATTAATATTAGCACTTAAATTACTCAAACGTATACTGAAGTATGAATATTCTATAAATATTGTTTTTGTTATTTTGAGGTTAACTAAGGAAGTACGACATGTTGTTAAGTAACATTAGTGTTGTTTTATATTTTAGCACCTAGGAGCCAATATGCAACACTGATTCCCAACTCCGCGACGTCAGCCGGTATAGGGATATGTGTATTGTAGCAATATTGTCATTGAAGTAATGAAAACGTCAATCTTATTATTAATAACACAATAAGCATTAAGATACGTTTTGGAGTCAACTTATGTCCAGAAAATATGCGTTAAATTATGTTCGTAATTGATTCGACGGGAAATCTACATTTGAATATTCGACGAATATCTACATTCGTCGACGTTGAACGGAGGAAACGAACAGCTGAATATCGTGTTATTTTCCATGTTGTTTTTGAAAACTTCTTGTACAGTCTTCGTGTACTCAGTGTTTTTTTTTTTTTGTTTTTTTTTTATCGCTGTTCCCGTTTGAGGCACGTCATTCATCTGTAAAAAGTATCAAATGTGAATGCGGATGATGGATTGAAGAATCTTGCCCATTCCCGCTTAGATTCAAGGGCACCACATTAGGAAATCAAAACCACCCTTGCTGACAGACTTAGATTGTTCGGAAACAATTAAGCTTATCAGAGGGTGGGTTACCGCAAGGGTAAACAATGGTTGAAAACCTAGATTGCTGTAATTGGGTAAAGTGAACGAAGAAGATTCAAAAGAGTGGGAGCAAAAGGGGAGTTCATCCATGGTAAAGTCTCACATCACCTGAGATAGTTGATGATTACCGACAAAGACATGAAAAGGTCAAGGGATGACACTATCAACCTACCTATACGAACGGTGGAGAGTATAATTTTCGCTACGATTCAATGGAGGATATGGAACGAGAGTCTGGGGCGATTTTTATGGATCTGATGTGTAGTAACAGCGTTGCTAACTAAGAAATAAAATATGTTATATTTCAGCTCGCAAAAGTAGGCTGAAATTTATAGGAAGTGCAAACATTCTGTGTACCCAATAGAATAGAGAAATTGCTATTACATACCTCTTATTGTCGTGAAGTTAAACTATGTTTGATTCGTCCTACTGGCTTGCTGCTAGCCTCTGGAAACGTAGCCACTCATTAAAGATTCTGCTTATTTCTGAATATGTTATTCTTTTATTTCTAAACTATCTATCGGCCGCGGTGGCTCAGTAGTAAAGCGCTCACCTCTATTCCTTGAGGTCCTCGGTTCGACCATAGCTCATCTTATATGGGCTTTGTGATGGATAAACACCGTGTGCGTGGGTTTTCTCGGGGTTCTTCTCCCACTTTCTTCATTCCATATTCCCCCCATCTTCATCCATGAGCTCTGAGCTAATGGTAAAATTATTAGTTAGTGACAGAAGACTGAACCTGAATTTTAGAATTGTTATCTTTAACGGGTGTAACCCCTTGATAGCGAAACTAACGAAAAGGGAGCTTATTATCCCGGTCCATCCGTCCGTCTTTGGCTAGACTAGCTCAGGGCCGCCGGAACCGTCTTTATTGGTACAACCCGTTTTTTTTTTTCAAAATCAATTTTTCAAATTGGTTCCATACCATTGTATACCATTGTCCTATACCATTGTTCCATACCATTGTATCCAGTAATGATAAACATTATTTTTCATGATCGAGAAATACTGTATGTGTCAGCGTGTAGGCTTTCCTAAAAGTGAACTTTCGATAAGACAAGAATGTTGAGATATTGCAAACTTTACTCAATTTTAAACTAAAGGTAAGTAGAACCTTGCTTTACAATTTCACGAAAGGAGCCCAATTCAACGTATTAAGAATCAGACACGTATCCAAAAGTTTGTTATAGAGGGTGGGGAGACAAGGCGAGTCTGGGAGCGAAATTTACATAAAAATATACATAACTGGGCCTAAAATTGTACTAATTTTGCATAAAAAATTAACTTGCGGGGATGGTAGCTGAACTCCACAGTCCTTCTCTAAATACGTTCCTGTTTAAAGGTTACGACCAGCGACTTTAAGTTTTGCGCACAACTCAGGATAAAATATCACTGAAAAGGTTTGAAATTTTTTACCACAATAATACACAGGCTGGAAACCCTGTTCAGAGGTCAGTAAAAGAGACCTGGGATACAAAAGCGACGTTCTTTTCACCCCCTCCCTCTTCCAGAATGATCTGAATAGGAGAGCCCGCTTCCGTTCTACCTCCATTAGTTCGAAGTAGTCTCCAGGATTTAGTTTCCGTGAAGCTCCCGGAGGGAGAAAAAAAATTGGAATGGAGAAGGAAAAAAAAATATATAGGGGGAAAAATCCATCAATATATTGTAGTGAAGTATCTTCCTTTTCACAAAGTTCAGATGTGCAGTCTGCAGTTGCCTACACACGTTTTTACCTTTTTTACGTGCACCAGTGGAAAGTTTCTCTACCCTCTGCTTTTTTCATCTTCTAGTGATAGCAATAAATAAGATAAAGAGAAGATGAATATAAATGTATGAAAATAAATTAAAACGTAATCTCTTCTATTTTGATTATTTTTATCCTCAATATATTCATGGAACTTATTTATGAACTATTAAATTACCTTTATTTTGATTCGTCTTAAGAATTACAAGGTACGAAATGTAATAGTCAAGATTTACATTCTGTGTTTTATGTGCTGATTTATTATCAATAATTTTTATTCTATTTAACTCAAATATAATTTTTATTCTATTTAACTCAAACCTACCGCTTTTTGGAAGGGCGTTAGGGCTGATTTACATGCAAGCTTTCGTTGCTTGCTTTCCGTAATAAAACACGCGTCATCCAAATGGCAAGCAACGCAAGCTTTCATGAAATCCAGCCCTTACACTTGTCTTACAATAAAACACATGTTTCAATTGGCTTCTCACCCAAATCGCAAACAAAGCAAGCAACGCAAGCTTTCATGAAAATGAGCCTTTCCAGGAATGATGCAGTTTAAAAGTTAAGCCAGCTTTCCTTGCAGACGTTTGCCGCTTGCTTTGCTTGCGATTTCTATAAGTAGCCAATAGAAACTCGTCTTACTCGTAGAACACGTACTTTAACACGTGTGTCAGTTGGCTATTCATCCAAAGCGCAAGCAAAGAAAGCAACGCATGTTTACATGAGAAGCTAGCCTTATAAAGTATATCACTAAGTTTAAATTTTATTCAGTCCATTTTTTTTTAATAACTTTGTTTGCCATTTAGTAATTCCATTATCCATGTGTTCCTCGATCTCTTGCGGTTAGTCTCAAGTATTGTACATAAATATTTAAGTTGCGATAGCATTATTTTCTTAACCATATAAAATTCTTTTTTGTGTCATTTGGTTTAACTTAACTATCGAACTACGGTATTTTAATGTTAGTGTCTTTGGAATTAAGTCCACTTCCTCCACAAGAAGGGATTCGCCACCGTAAGGAATCGTGAAAGTAGCCAAGGATGATGATCTAATACAGGATATGCTTCTATCTCATGCCCACCGAAAGAGTGAAGCCAAAAAAGAACTGACAAGTAAAGAATCTCTCCCAACAAACGGGGATCCGGGAACTGCGAATATATTTAGATAGAGGAGGGTCACGAAGGAATACTGGCAAAATCTGCGTTCCGACAGCAAAGGGTAAATCCAATATGGCCGCCCAAAGGTCTCTCCCATCAACTTTTGCAAGCAATTTCTCACCCACTTCCCGTTGACAGATTGACTTAATATTTTGCAGACTGATGTATTTCCAAATACAACACATTTGTTAGATCCAAATGTCTCAAAAGTCGCCATATTAAATCTAATATCATCATTAGATGATGATATTATCATCATCATTTTCTAAACGACTCGTGCTAGAAAAATGAATTTTGGTATGAAAGTACAGTATCACTAGACGTTTACGAAAATAATTATACTCTTTAAAATGTCGTTAACTTGAATACAATATGGCCGCCCAAAGTCTTTTACAAACAGCTCGTGCTGCAAAACCGAAATTTGGTATAAAGGAATCTAAATCATTTGACCTACAACTTGTTTTTATATATTTTAAATGAGTATTTGGCGGCCATGTTGACTTCCAGGTGGGGACATTCTGAATAGTTTGTAATGTTTTCATAACCTGCTAGTGATAATGCACCTTTATCTAAATATATGCGCTGTTCCCGGATCCCCGATTGTTGCGAGAGAACCTTTACTTGTGAGCATCGACCAAGACGACACACCTGATTGGCTACCAGACAAGTACAGAGGTTGTCGCCATCTTTGTTAGCCGAGGACAATGTTTTTGATTGGAGTAAGAGGGCTAACTGAGATGTGACGTTTGCCTTCGTGTTCTTGATGAAATCGCATATTCTCTATTAGAACATCCTTGGAAGAGGCGCCACTTTACTGCAGTGGAATCTGTTGGCGTTCTGCTCAACTGAGTTTTGAAGGATAGAAAACCATGCCAAAGCGTTGTCACACAGCTCCCGGTTTAGACTAGTCGGCAGAACGTCGAATCGCTGGAGCGAAGGCCGGAGCTAGGTTCTCGCTAAGGTCTCGTTTTCTTTTGTTTTTTTTTTAATCTTTTCGTTATCAAAGAACTTTACTCTTCTTACTGGTATTACTTTTCTTGTTTGTACTGATAAATAATTGCTTCCTTTTGCATTTCAAGTTATTCACGGATATAAGTCAAGCAATACTTTGTTTTGATTACTAAGAACATTACGATATGTTAAGCACTATGGGTGAAACTAACTTACGTTTAGACTATGGAACTTAACTTGAGTTCGTGCTTGTTGTGTTTATTTTTCACTGAAGCTTTCATCTAGTTAGTTTTATGGACTTAAACAAAGGTTACACGACACAGATGTTTAAATTATAAAATAATCAACACAAACCAATTGATTGCAACGTAATATTTTGTAGATTAGTTATGCCATCATTCTTTTATACTATCACAGATATACCACTAGAATGGTATATATTTCGATAACGAATGAAATTAACTCACGAAGTGAGCCTCGTTTAACACCTTACTTGCATTTTGGACACACGTGTCTTACTAATGTAAAAAGATAATATTCGTAATCTAAGGGTTCATTTTCATAAAAGCTTACGTTGCTTGCTTTGTTTGCGATTTGGATGAATAGACAATTGAAACACGTGTTACACTTACCTTACAATAGAATACGTGTTTCAATTGGCTATTCACCCTATTCGCAAGCAACGCAAGCTTTCATGAAAATCAGCCCTAACGCGTGTTAAATTGAAAGTTGTCACCCGCGTTAATGGTAACTTGCATTTACGTTATTAAATTGATCACGATTAATATTAACCTTGGTAAGATGTTAGTAATGTAAAGAAGGCATTTGTTCGTTACACAGATTTTCAACATTTTACACAAATGACTTTAAAAGGTTAGGTTAAAGAAAGTCAGGTAAGATGTTTTTTTTTTTCTTTCCATATAATGCAATGCAAACATCATACAACACCTTTAAGAAAACACAAACGTTCACTTCCTGTGGTGACGTCATTTGCGTGATTCTGTACGTTGTCGATTGACTCGTCCACAACACGACTGACTTTTCGTCAAGATGATGCAATACAATATAGGGATGTTCAGAGGATACAACAGAGAAGTAGCTTTATAACTTCAATTGTTAACAGCTTGTAAATGAATAACACAGTACCTTGGAACCAGAAGGTACTATGTGCACTTTTTCGCAAAATGAAGTTAACACTGTAGTCAAAGACCTTGTATAAACCTTCTCAAACCCAAAAATAATCTCACAAAACGACATCCAAGTGGCTAGAAATGTTAGAAATGAAATGAATTTATACAAACATTAAGTGGAACTTCAAACTTTAAAACTTTTTTTTTTCAAAAGTAACAAAAGTGGACATACCTTCTGGTTCCAAAGTGACTTAAGTCCATATCAATATCATGATTGCACTGATGACAATTTTGTAGTCCAATTTGATATGTCGCACGATCTATTTTCAGCTCAAAAATAGACCTAAACAACTCAATATGGCAAATTTCAAGATGGCGAAGTTGCACAAACGGTTAGTGCCCTTTAACATCAAGATTTGACCAAATGTTTGATTATCAACTTAATTTGACAACTAAACCGTTATCTCTTGATGTTTTAATAGTTCAGTATGTCATCACCATTTTTCAGTGGTAGGTCATTACTGATTAGGAGTTTGAGTTCAATTTCTTAGCTTGAGTACAGCGTGTCGTTTAACTAGGCCTAAATATACACACTTGACAGATTAAGTTCCAATTCGAACCAAATAAATTAACCAAAAAGTTCTGTTGTCGACAGTTTATTTGCTTATATGTATTTATAAATTGTTTATGTCGACTTTCATAAATGTGTTAAGTTTCCTAATTAACTGTGTACAACGGGGAAATGTGAACTTTGCTTTCAAGGAAGAGGAGAAGGATGAATCCCAAATTTTCCAAATGATCTCTAATTGCTGATGCCTCTTCTCTTTTTGCGATCTTGGCACTATGTAGAATGATTTCTGTTAGTAAGCAGAGCACACTGAACAAATGATAGGAGGAATTGCCATCGGAATAGGAAATGATCTGGCTTTGATTAGTCATCATCTTGGAATACAATGACTTTGAACGGGTAGGATTAGATTGGTTTCACAATTCGTTCTCTCTTCTAACATTTTGGTTAGTACCGTAATTTGATCAGTTACTTTCATTGAACTTTGAAGCTTGTTTTATTTTGTATCATTGATACAGTATCAATCATTAACAGATTATTTAATTATTTCTGGGCGGTTGGGGCCCTCCAAAAGTCATTCTAATACAGAATACTTACACTGTTATTCCCTCTGTTGTACACTATCGTTCGTAAGTTTTTCATAAAATACGGTCTTTGACCCAAATAAATCTTTATTTTTTGGTAAGCGATGTATCAGTTGGTCTCAAATTGGTTTGGAGACCCCGTTCAACGGACGAACCCCGAAAAACAACACTGTTCAGTGTTATTTAGTTATTTTACCGATCTTGCACAAATGTATCTTCTTCCTCCCACGATTTCGTACAAATTACAAATCAGTGACTTTTGTGAAATCGGGGCCTATTATTTTCATCGGATAATTTTATATTATTAGTTGGCTGGGGAGGCCTTTCGGGTCGGGGCGCCCCGCGCGGCAGGGCTCGCGAGGGAATTATCGCCGCCACTGGTAAGCGCACGAGGGAGACGTGTGGCTTGCAGAAAAAGCTGTTAGCGTCAGTTTTCTCAAAGCCAGGGTCCATAAACGACATACAGCTACAAGGAGCTTATCTACATCAGAGTTGCTGTATAGAAAGTGTCGCCGAATACACTTTAACTGCCATGTCGGAACTCTCACAGCCTTAACCTGCAGACAAATTTCTTTCAAAGAAAGTATCGCACATAGTCAGTGCAAGAATTCATCACCACTTTACCTGTTTCACGAGACAGAAGTTTGCTAGTTCTTAATTCATGTAGCAACCATTAACATCACGATATTCAGAGCGGAATTGGGAGCCTGCACCAGGGAACGAACTTGGAAACTCTCGCACAGAAAGCCAGAGGGTGAACCACTCGGCTAAACAGGAGTTGTAGAAAAGAAAAGAATGAATTTTAGTTTAGAATTACGTTCTTCAAGTATTTTCCGCAGACGTTACTAACACATATGAGTGTGCATTACTGTAGTGTTTTGTAAAGCAGTCCATTAGATCCTTGAAATAATGAATCTTATAAAACGAATACAGAAAACTTGGTTGCATAACAATGTTTAACAATTGTTTGTTCACCCATGCGTTGAATCAAACATGTTCAAGTGGTTTGGTTGTGATTGAAGGAACGGGGGCTTCAGAATTTTCTCCTCCTGTGAGAATATCGTGTGACTTAACGAGACTCGAGTGCATGAGAAATATAAGATTTCAAGACTGGGAAAAGTGGGGAAGAAAATAGGCAAAAATGGGAGGAGTACATTGACTAAAGAGGGTGTAAGTGAGTCTCCCTTGCTGTGTGTGTTTTCGCTGGTACGATTTCAAGAGTCTCTCTTGACCAATTACACAAAGAGCAAATTGGAGCAGACGAACATGGCCGCCGTGCGCATTACACTTTCAATGACCATGGAGGAGAGAAAAAAAAAAGGAAATGACGACGTTTGCCATCTTGTTGAAAAGGTTCAAGAGTGCCTATAAGAGAAGGTAACATTAGTACCTACAGAATTGAATTAAGGCCATTAAGTGGTGTAATACCGCCTAACTAGGTAACAAATCACAACTGGGCGGGGTTGTTGGGTTGTAGTTCACAGAAAGCAAAGGGAACCACTAGAGAAACAAAAAGAAAAAGAAGAAGCGAGGGATTATCGGGAGTGCGCAGAAGAAAGGCCAAGCTGGCCGAAGAGAAGTGGTTTTTGGGGCATAATTGAGGAAGCACTTGATTACTTCATCAAGCCGTTGATGGCTCATCGAAGTGGAACGGGAAGCTGTGGTGGTGAAGTGATTGGAATAGGCAGCCCAGAAAAGGGGATATATATTTCGAGAGAGCGAGGGACTCGGGTTGAAAATGGTTCGCAACTGGCGGCTTAATCGTAGGGATTGGTGGTTTTAAGCATGTAACATAAGGAGAGCTGAGCTGCGGTACCACATCTCTCTCTCTCTCTCTCTCTCTCTCTCTTCCTCTCCCATTTTTCTCTTCTGTAACTGAAGATGTGTTCCTCCCCCTCTCCTTCCCACAGAATAGCTCTTTCTATTTGCTCCACGTGTTTTTGAAGACTGTTTCTGAAATTTAATGTATTGTAAACTTATATGGTTAGATTTATTCATGAACATTGGATGGAACGGGCGTAAGCCATAGTGCTGTTACAATTAATTTTATCTTAGGAACATTCGATTTCTTTCCTGTCTATGGCACAAACTCGTCATACAACTGAAAGATGACGTTCTTGATTGAACACCTCTTCCGGGTAATGGGATGAGGAAGGTAATAGTCGAGATTTTAACTCTAGATTCCTTCACGGTGTTCATCTAGTGTGAGTGGAGCAAGTACTGACAAGTCTCAATCAGGAAAGCCGACGAGAGTATGTAGCGAACTTGGGTCGCCTTCCTAATGCCGAAATCAGTGACTTTCACCATTACAGATGCATTGGATAAGTAGAAGCAATTTTTCCTCTAGGTGTCTTAACTTCTGATTATTCGTTCAGCTGTGGGTGAGTGGTAATCCTCGCTGCCTTCGATTCCCGGTGAGGATATAAGTGGTTCGGAGCACACGTTAACCTATAAGTCGCGTCCTTACGACGTCATCTTTATCCGTAAAAGCAATGGCAAACCACCATCAGTTCACCATGTCGATTGTCACTATGTCACTTGCAATGAGAGTTGGCCTTGTAAATGATTAGACAATAAAGCAAAGCTCTTTCCTTGAAATAAGGCAGTGGGAAAGAAAGCGTTCGAGATTCCAACTTCCAACTCGCTATTACTATTGGGTTGGTGCGAATGAAATGTCCGCCCTAGGTGAGCCATGTTCATTAATAATAACAATATTATTATTAATAATAACAATAATAAAAACTACATTATTCTGGTTAATCAAAGTAGTCACAGTCTGCATCCACGCTCAGCCAACGATTGGATGGCGAAAGAAGTCTGGAGTCTGCGATGCGAAGAAATCCTTAACTCCATGTTGCATCATCAGGAAAGGTCTTCCCTGCCAAGAAGTGATCGAGATGCCGGATGAGGTGGTAGTCAGTGGGAGAGAAATCGGGGGAATATGGCGGATCCTGATCTTTTACGATTGTCATAGGAGATCCATTTTTCATCTGAAGTAACAACCAGACGCAGGTAACCTCCCCTCTTATCTCTTACACTCAGAGAACTGCACACTTCCAAACGGCAATTCTTGGTGGCCGGTACCAACTCATGTGGTACCCATGAGTCCTACTTTTTTACCTTACCGATCGCACGGAGCCGCCGCTGACAGTGGATACCTATCGTCTACAATCGCACTAACACTTTTCCGAGGGTCCGCTTCCACGGTGTTCCTGAGCAGGTCATCCAAACATGATGCTCGTCGGTGCTCACGGGGCTCATTTTGCAATGTTGTGTCATCGGAACGAAATTTTTACAAACCAACGGCGAATGGCGTTCATTCGCCATTTTTGTTCCCTGTGCACTGTTAATGTTTTTGCGGCTTGCTGTGCAGAATACCCTAGCTTGAATACATAAAGAAAAATAACTCACAATTGCGTGTTCTCCATGGTGCACTTTCATACGACGCTGTTCAACAACACACTTCCTCCTGACTGTCTGAGTACCCCAGCCCATTTACTGCACGTATACAAAGTTTGTGACAGTTGCTTATTACGTTTTTCGTGTAATCAATCAATTAACTCTGATAATTTCTGATCCCGGTGTCAATTTTATCTTGGGCTTTAAACTTTCTTCAAAGCCCTTCAGTTTATTCGACATAAAACAGTATAAATGATACCGAATTCTCACTGCAAAAATGGAAGCATTCCACCGAATAACGCTGCATGGCACATTTCAGCAGATAACGTGACTTCGTTGCTGTCCGCCATCTTGCTTGCACATACGGCTTTGTTCCGGTCCGAGATCACTTTGTCATCATACTAGTACCATCAATCTCTTGACCTATGGCAAAACGAGCCTTTCAGTATATGTGAGTCATGTTCCGTACAGCATGATTCCACTTGAAACTCAGCACATTCCATAATGTGCCATACAATGTTTGCAAGATATGTTTGAGACTTATGGATATCCAAAAACTATTGTGACCGATAACGGTCCACCTTTTTTGTGGACAATTGTTCGAATGGTTTTGTGTTCTACAGGGAATTAATATCATGCATTCTCCACCGTTTCATCCACCGAGTAATGGCTTGGTTGTGAAGGGAGTTCAGATAGTAAAGAAAGCTGTGGATAAAAAGTTTGTGAAAAAAAGGTTTTATCTCTAAGGAAACCGAGGTTAAGTGTTGGCTACAAGATATTATGGATGCTTTAAAGTGTATGCCTACTCAGGGTAAAGGTTTATCTTCAAATGATCATTCATTTAAATACAGACTATTAAGACTATTAAATACAGATCTAGAAATGACTATTCATTAATTAAGGACAGTTTTTTGAATAGATCAAGTCAATCGGTTGTCAACGATAAAGTTATTAATTCTAAGGTCTGGGTATGCAATCATGAAAGTAAGACGCCTAGTTTAATCCAAGGTCATTTACTCAAACAACTAATTATAAATACTTATTTAGTACAAGTCGATCAGCGAAAAAAAATGTATCATAGGCATCAGTTGTATTTTGAAAAACTTAATACTAATAAAAATAGCGGTGGGAGAAATTTTAACTCTGAATGATTGATGTGGGTGATAACTTACCTCAATCATCAGGAAATACGTCGTTCACAAATGTTTAGAAAATCTCCATACTAGGCTAAGGATTATGAAAGATAAGTACCTTCTCTTCCTTTTTGGAGAGAGGAAGAGGAGATTTGCTATGGTGTAGATTTGTGTGGTTATGTAGAAGAGCGTTTCAAGGAATAAAATGTAAAGGATATGTCATAGAGTTAGGAAGAAAATAGAGAGAACATACATGACGTCACATGAAGCCAAATTCGGTTCATCGGCAGCCATCTTGTGTGGCCCTCTATACTAAGTACTGTGAGGATTGCCTTTTTCGATAGGAGGATGAGTGCACCTCAGAGATGCAATACTCGGAAAAGAGGGTCTCTGAATATGGGGCCACACAAGATGGCCGAAATGCCTCGTCTCTTCCGTCTCTTGGCTTCATTCCCCTCTCCAACAAAACAGCCTAAGGTTCCCTCTATTTATATTCCTAACTCTATGGGATATGTTATTTGTTCTTTTCTTCTTGTGATATTATGTTTTAGTTTTAGAATCTGTTTATTAACTACGATTGTTTCTCATGTCCTGAGAAAACAGGCGATTTTGTGTAATTTGTAATGGAAGATTAATAGCTTTGCGGACTGTATTCACATATCGTTTAGAGAATGATTCAAGCTATATTGTTTTCCATGTAAGGAATTCTAAGTATGATGTTTATGTCCATGAGAAGTATGAAGCTGGGTTTGCTTCATTATTGCTTTGCTCGAAGTAGCTGGATGATTAATAAAGATCTTTTCAATCCAACTTTATCATTTATAGCTCCTTTCATGCGCTTCTGCATTTTAAGAGATAAGTTACAGTTTTTACACTTACACTGCGAATACCTACGAAAGGATATTAGAATATATTTAGGGTATCATAGAATATCCCTAACGTACGGGTAGAACTTATGAATACCTGAATGCCCTGGATAAGTCCATATATTCAGGATAATTCAGGCATATTCTACGAATATGTACATATTTATGCAATGATGTTATTTTTATTTTATATTATATGATATCCTTTTAGATCTAATATTTCCATAAGCATAAACTAGAGATATGTTCCAAATGTTCTGGAACGTTCTATGCATGTTGGGGATCTACATAAATGAATTCCTAGAGTATTCTTTGATATTAAATAATAATAACCACTGACGTTAAAAACCGAAAGGTCCTGAGCCTGCCCCAACGCCATCTGTCTGCGGTTGGTGGAACTGCGTCCACCTGAGTAACGGCAGTGTGGTCAGCACTGCGCGCCACCTGACCACGAACAAGCTTATCAGGGTCTTTCTACACCGAGTTTGGCCGTCGCGTCTTTATTCATGTGACTCCCCATAGTGTGTGCCTCGTAACGATGGGTGGACGCCGAAAAGTGGAACTCCAGCCGTGGATTGAACCCGGGACCACGCGGACATGAGTCCAACGCTCTAACCATTAGACTATGGAGCTTCTATGTGAGAGAAAGCTAAATGAAAACTTGTTACTTAAAAGAGCATAAATTTAAGTATGTAATGAAAAGAAACACCTTAAATTGAATTGGGGCCATCAATTTGCTAGTTTTAAATTATGTTTTTGTCGAGCAACTATAGGGAATCAAGTGAAGTGTTTGAGTGCAAACATGCATGTCTGGTAATCGTGATAGTCTTGGTTTCAAATCCCGATGCTGTCCATCCTGATCGAAAACTTACCCGCATTTATACTAGGTAATTAAGTCCGTGGTGTTAAGATCAGAGCTAGTTCCTTACAGAGTAAATTAATAACGAGGCGAGCTGAAATAGTACGATGCTGAAAAATAAAACACAAACATGCGAGGGGTATTCAAAAAGTAATGAGACAAATGACTGCAGTTTCAACATGGTTTATCAGATAAGTTTCACCATATACTTATTTTCACCATATGCTACAAAAGTACATGTCTCACTACTCTGTTAGTTTTTATGCCAGTAGTAAAGCATTCTTTGTCCTGATGTTGGAGTTAGTTTTGCACTTTGCTTCCACTGCCTTGTTTCTATGAAACGTGTTGCCACGTGGTGACGCCTTAAGGGCTCCAAACTAAAATAATTCTGAGGGAGCGAGATCTGAGCTCTGAGATGGATATAGCCCCGACTCAATTTGTTAATAGTCTCAAATGTTAAAGAGCGGTATGTGGGCGAGCATCGTCGTGGAGAAAAATACTTACTCCTTTTCTCTGTAAACCACGCTGTTTTCTCAGAACCGCAGGCTTAACTGGTTTTAAGTATTTCACTGTAGTGCTTAGACCTACTAGTAGTATAGTATGCTGTCCTTTCCAAAAAGAAAAATGGGCCTTTAGCATCTCAAAAGATCGTTATCAACTCTTTGCTGGCGTAACCTCAATTGGTCGTTTCGCATGCTCTAAGTCGGAAGCATATGTTAGGCCAAATCTGTTGAAGTGATCAACGCTTTTCTTTCTTTCTTTCTTTATTTATTAAGAATCCAAATACAGTTTAAGCCATTTTACATTGGTCAAAATAACAATGCGCAACAAACAAAACAAAATAAGAATAAACTAGATATTAGAAGCAATACAGAGCTAAATAAAACTCAGACTATATATTCAGTCGTTCAGTAACCATCCTCAAATATGCATTGTAACTGGAAGTAATGTCCAGTTTACTAGCCAGTTCATTGATTTGGGAGGGTAATCTATTATAGATAAGGATCTCTTTATTAGAGATATCCTTGGGTGTGGAAGAGCAAAATAGTGTTTGCATCTTGTACTCCGCGTAAGTACTCTGAATATAGTTGGTGACATCTGATTGGACGATTCATACAATTTCTACTGCATTCCTTGAGAATTCGGACGTTTTCAGATGATTTTGTTCTTCCAACAGACACTAGAAATCGCCGAACACTATTCTTCGAAAGTGAGGATTACCAGTGGACTTCCCAACCTTTCAACACCTGAAAAAAAAAAAGAAAAAAAAAAGAGATCGAGTCGTTATTATAAAAATATTTTTTCTTACATAAAGATATTCTTTTACTAGAATGCTTTGATTCTTACTAAATTGTTTGACTCTTGTTTTGTTTTTTGTTTTTTCCAAGTTATGTCCTGTTTCTTTATTTGTAGCGTTCTTCGTATGAGATTCCACGTTAAATTAGACTGTTTCAGTCTAACGTAAAAGAAGTCGAAACTAAATATCAGCCTAGAATTACAGCATATTGTTAGCGGACAACAAATCTACACTAGTATTCACCAACAGAAAGACACTCCATAGTATTTGTGTATTAAAAGAAAAAAGATAATTCATATCGATGATAGAGGAAGAGAGTGCTTCAATGTTAGAGTGATAGAGAATTGATGAAAGAGATCATAAAAGAGAAAAGAGGAAGGGGGAATGAAACAGAGACGGGAGAGGTGAAGTGGATACATCCTATCTCTCTCTCTCTCTCTCTCTCTCTCTCTTGTTGGTCTCCGTTAACATAAACCAATACGCAGCCGAAAAATAATTGAAAATCGGTTGAAACAATGTCGTTGGCTCTGAATCAGGATTATATATTGAGAGAGACACAAACGACGAAAAAAAAATTTCGCAACAATTTCTTTCTCTTGGAGTGCGAATGTGGGGAGGAGGAGGAGAGAGAAAGAAAAAAATAAAATCACTAAAAATAGAGAGGAGAAATGACAGAAGCGAACGAACGAGATTGAGAGAGATTTTAACATTATCTCGATGAGCAGAGTTTTGGTCTCGAGATTAATTTTCTGCGGTCAGACAGGATCAGTTGAAGCTCTCTATACAGCGATTGGTTTGGAAATAAATTGGTCCACGCTGCAGTTCAAGGCTTCCAGTCTTTGATGTTGAGAAACATGGTCCCTTTTTTTTTTATTTTGGAATATATATTTAGTGGGGATGTTACCGAATCTCTCTTGCTAATACCAACTTCTGCTCGCGCTTAAATTCAGAATGAGTCGTGGCTACGGGAAATTACTGGGGAGGGGTCGTCTGATTATTGGAGAGGGGACACAGAGACGTCTCCATTTCAATTAACGTGTACTGCCTGACTGTTCCCTGCGCCATCTATCCATTCCTTCCTTCTTTCTACTTCTTTTTTTTATAAAATCTCTCTTTTTTTGTTGGGTTATGTAGGGAGGAGGGCTTCATTGTCTCTCTCATTATCTCTTGCAACAGGGACTAAGTGTTTCACACGAGACCTCCCAAACAGAAAGGTGGCCTAAGGTTCACCTCTTGCACCCACAAAGGGATTTAAGAAGATTAGGCCTTAATCCTGCTATCACGACGAGTGCGTATGGTTGGTTCCCCCCCTGCTCCTCTTATGTTACCCTAATTCACTGATCATCATGGTGCAATGTTGCCATTATCTTGGTTACGCGTTTTATTTAATAAGCCCATACGGAAGACGTCACACTCCGTAATACGGTATGTCATTTCCAATTGATGTACACAGAAAAGAGAAGTAAGAAACTCAGGTCCTAAATTTATCGTCACTTACTTTGTCGGTAGGCTATGCAAAAACCAGAAGTTAAAGTTTGCAATAAAGAGTAATTGAAGAATTGGCAACATTGCTGTGCGAATTACACTTCAGTACTTGTGGTGGTGGTATTGGGGGGTATTGAGTTAGGTGGAGGATCTCCTTTCTGATTTTGAATGAAACTAAAAACAGTACGTGTCATCACCACTGTCGATTGAAACAGTACCGTTACGTATGTGATACCAAAAAAATCCATTCACCCGATTTACC
>JAGDQP010033972.1:0-20380 GCA_022664845.1 Lepisma saccharinum | reverse complement strand
TTTTTTTTTTATCTGGAAGGTTCAAATATTAAAAACTAATAGGAGAACGTTGTATTTAATGGAGGGAAGGAACACTTACATGCTCTATTATTACACAGAACATTGCAGGTACTATGCGTGTATACTGACTGACACCTTCTCTTGTGAATGATATGCCTTTTAAAGGAAATGGAATTAATTGATCTTTTGAACATACAAGGTTGGAATAATCAACCCAAATATTATCTCCGCAGTTTATTGAAATAATTTATGAATTGAAAGGAAACGAGAGATACGGAAAATTGGACAGTGAAAAAAAAGTGTTAGTAAGGAACAGAACAAGTTGACAAGTGCGATAGTATTAAAAAAGGAACCTTGTAGGTTGGAAGTGCATTTGGAAGAATCTTTGTGAATTCAAAAGGTTTCATAAATTGCGCGATACGATGTTTAAAATAATACTCGAAATATATCCGACGAAAGAAAGGTATTGTGAAAGACAATCTGTGCTTGCTATGTGAACAAGTGGATTCCTTCGAGTATCGAATTACAAAATGTGGGGACAAAACAAGAATATGGGACATTTTTTAAAAAATATAGTAGTCAAAATAACGAGACAAGAAAAACATAATTTAAAGAGATGGTGATGGTACCATTATTTTCCTCCGACCAAGAGAAGGTTTTTAATGTGGCTTTGGGCAGAAACTGTGGCGTTGTTGCTAAATATAGGGGTGAATTGACAGAGAAATTGTATGTGATTACAATAACTGTGCATTAGTATAATACAGAGGAAACCAGAGTAAAAAAAAAGATATGCTTATTATATAAGAGCGATGTATTGAATCGGGGACAGGTTTATATTTTACATTACCTTTATATTTAGAATCAAAAGTGGTTGGTTAGGAAGTGGGATTGTAAGATATTTGTTTATTTTTATTCTATCTTTCCGCCTCTGTTCCTGCCCATTTGGTAGACTCAGGAAGTTTGGATTTGTTGCGAGAAGGTTTTCCTGGAATATAAAATAAAGAAAAAAGTGGGACAGCAAAATCAAGTTGATAACAGTGTTCACCTCTGGTAGGTGGAGTCGTCGGTTCGATCCCTGCTCATGCCATGTGGGCTTTGTGGTGGATAAACACCGTGTGTGGGGGGTTTCTCGGGGTGTTCCCGTTTCCTCCCACCTTCTTCATTCCACCAATTCATCCCATCATGACCCATTCGGCCTGAGCCACAGTTGCCTAAAGACCTTAAAAATAAATGCAAATTCAGTTCAACCTTGAGAAATGCCGTCTATCGTCGTGCCAGGTATAATTTGTATTGGTTTAAAACAATTCTTATAATAGTAATTTTAATGATTTAAAGGAAGCTAAGTATATCTTCTGTGTTATCACAGGAAGTGTCATTAAAATTAGAACGAATATGAGTTTGTTTGAGTCCCTATGACAGGGAAACGTTACGCACATTAGAACTGAATATGCCTGACTCTCATGCTCTAATAACGAAGCCACCCAAAGTGCTGCGAAAATTAATCCAGCAATGAGAATTTATAAAGACAATACAAACAAACTTTGAGCTTCATATAAATCGTGTAATTAATACGATACGTCTTTGAGTCATTCTAATCAAATCCATGCGACTCAGTGGGTTATGATGAATAGAAACGACAGTTTACTTTTTCCAGGAATTTGCTATGGAAGTTTGCGTAAATACGAATTTATCGTAAACGAATGGAGTTCATGGAAGGAATCCAGAGCAGGTTAAAGGGTGTGCTGCATTTCCCGCAATTAGATATGCACAGACGGGGTGTTGGTAAACGTTCGTCAGTGATTACTGCCGCGTGAGTTGTTCGGAGATTGAACAAGATGAGTGAACGAAGCCGACATTAGGCAAAACAAACGATAAAAAATCGTTGTGTGTTAACATAATTAAGGTCTTTGCTATTATTTTCGAGATTTCACGAAGCAATGCAAAAGTTATGAAGGCACAGCTAATTAAAAATTACCCAAAATGAAAACCAGAATTAAAAAGAAGTATTTCAAGACGATGCGAAACATAGTAATAAAGCGGAATCATTCAGGAAGAAAACTGTATTATTGTTATCTCGGGAGACACCAATAGTGTTATCAACAAAAGCAATCTGTTATAATAATAAAGCGCCTAGACGTAGCTCAGTTGGTAGAGCTGGAGATCCTGGGTTCAATACCAGTGCTCGACTTAGGTTTTCTCACACAAGGGAAATGCTGGGATGGTACCTTGAACACAGACTGATTACTTTCCCCTACTCTACCTCAGCCTGTCAGAGATGCCTAAAGGCCACAAACCAATTACTACTACTACTACTAATAATAATAATAATAATAACCTCAGTAGCACACAAACGTGGTTTCAAAAGTTGTTTTTTTTTTGTTTATTTCGTTTGATTAACCGTTATTAGTTGAAAAAAGAACGTTTAATTTTAAATAATATTTCAACAAAGACTTGATATTATTGAAAAGATATGGATTCAACTGTTATTTCCAACTATGGCATAGATTTCGTTTCATGGGATTCTGTCTAACTTAATGGAATAAAATTTGTAATTAAAAGCTAATTGAATAGTTATTGAACTTTTATTTTATGTCCTCTTTTGCATGTTGAAAACACGTTGAATTTCAATCTATATTTCAACGAAAATTGATTTCGTTGATAGGACGTTCACGTGAAGTGTTTTTAACTATTATATTGAACTGTGCCGTAGATTCTTTTTCCAAGTTAATTGCATAAACGCTGTGCTTAAAAGCGAATAGAATAAAATGAACGACGTTTCTTATGTTCTCATTTGCGTGTTGAAAACATATTGAATTTTAAACTATATTTCAACGAGCATTTAATTTTGGTAATAGGTAGGGCGTATGAAGTGTTTTCAAATATGCATAGATTTAGCTTTATATACGTTTTTTCTAAAACGACATTTTACACTTCATGAGAAATACAAATTTAATACTGGTCGAAGTGTTAAAGAAGGGAAAATGCACATAACAAAGAAAGAGCAAAGTATTTCTTTATTCTTACATGATGGTAAAACGACGCGTCTGGATTTGTGGCGACTGTGTTCTAAACTACCTATTACTACAGATACCGTAAAAGAGTAGTGACTTTCAAGGTGGATGAGGGGATAAGGCGACGAGCTATCAACGACGAGTTCGGAACGTTTCAGCTTCAAACCCCACAGCAGACGGATGGATATTTCACTGTTACATAATGATTACTATATATAATCATTAAAGCAACGGACAAAATACAACTAAATGGGTATACCAGTAGACAACCACCATGCATTCTCTGTTTTGGCCCTTTCTTCATCGCCTGCTTCTTGATTTCAACTAGTTTCTTCTCAACCTTCATTGAACGTTGAATAAAACGTTGAACAGGCGGACATTCCGATATATTTACAACGTTAACATAACGTTTCGGTACTAACGTTTAATCCACATATTTTCAACGTACGTATTCTTATTCTTAGTTCAAGAATTAAAAGTAATTCTACTCTTCGCGATAAGGCGAATGGTGATTGTTATTTGTAAGATATATGCGCGAGGCATTAGAAACGGTAATATTGTAGGATTATGTAACGTAATCAGGCTTTATGTGAGTGATAGATTTACCTGAAAAGTAATAATTAGTAGTAGGTTGGCCTTTGGTCTTTGGTGATCCTTAAATATAATGAGTTGCTATTGGATTATTTGTGTTTTATCATTTATTGTGGTTACTCGAACGAGACATCTTCCATACAAACTAAATTGCTTTCATTCCGGCCACCATATGATATTCAGCTGCATAGCCTGATATGTATTTTAAAGTTTAATTTTGATACCTTAGCTTAACTAACCTCTTGATTCGCATAAAGTAGTATTCATTGGAATTTCCCAAGGTTTACAATCATTATTCTTATGAAAACTGTTCAGTGTTTTTTAGCTTGCGTGAAGCAAAAAGATAACAAAGAATGGTTGCAAAGTTTGGGATCACTCAAGCATCTCAGAAGATTGCTCTGAACGTTGCTCAATGCATTCGCTGGTTTCACTTAAAATAGTGGGTTAACCTTTACAGATTGACAAGAAGTATTTGAACTTATTGGCGAAGAGTCTCTTCCAGCCTTGTACGCTTTCTAGCGTCTTCGCACGTTGCTTAACACAGCCATTTTGTTTCAAATAACTTGTCTCTCCAAGCTTGAGACTTGAGTCCCCTACTGAAGGAACTCCAGTTAGTTTGCAGCAAATGCTTTGGAACAAAAGCAAACCTTCTGGTTTAAGGCTCTATTTCCCTGTCGAGCTTGCTGACCAGCTTGTTCGCCCAAGTTTTATCGACAAGCAAGCTTGTCATTGCAATACAAAAAAATCAGTCAAGTTTGCTCAAGGACAAGTTTTCGAACAAGCTGAACAGCATTTGGAGAGAGTCAATACAGCCGAGGAAGTTCAACAGGATGCTTGATAGTGTAATAGCGCGTCATGGACTCCAGCGTCCTGGACAGGAAGCTCGCCGAGCAAACTATTGAGTAAACTGATCAACAGGCTCAATAGTGTAATAGCACTTTTATTCGTAGGAAATGAGTCATCTCTCGTTAGTTGATTCCTTGCTCAGGAATTAAGTGTACTTTTGGAACAACCTTTTCTCTTTTTTATTCATACGAAAAACGAGTAACAAGTTAAAATGTGGAGAAACATCTCTTTATTCATACCATTCAATATCTCCACACCCCACTGTAAATATAATAATTCCACAGGCGTAGCGGGATATGAAAATCAGTATTGAGAATTCTACCTCATTCATATGATTTCTGCACCCTTTTTCACCTTCCTATGTCAGTTCGTGCCTTGAAAATAATCCGCGTTGCGCGTGCAAAAATTGATGTAGTGGAGAGCTAAGTAAGTTGAAACGTGTTCTGCTTATAAACATTTTCACTGATGCAACATACATACGTACGTAAATGCCTTTATCTACAATTAAAATAAAGGGGGCTATATTTACGTCTACCACACCTCTACAGATGTCCCAGTTTACACTGTTAACGGTTTCGGGCAAAGTTCCTGGATATGTCCCGTAATGTTTAAGAAAAATACCAGTGTTTTATGCGCAGGAATCCTGGAAAAGCGCTTTTATGTAATGATATAAGAGAGACATTGTTTTGCAAATGTTCAAATCTATTCCGTAATTATTATGGAACTTGACAAAAAAGAAATTGCATTTTTCAATTTGACAGTTCCTTGAAACCTTATCATCCTATGTTGTTATTACTGTTCTCGGCTTCTGCACTTGGAAACAGACGTTGTTTATAGTAATCACTTCCGATGTGTAATGCTTCACTGTAGGAAAAAACATCTGGTTAGTTGCTCATACACTACAGTCCAAGTTCTGTACAACTTTCCCCTACATAATCGTTCAAATGTCAATTCTTACCATTTATAAAATCGAATCGTTTTTAGGTGATCGTTAAGCCATAACTAATGTGCATCTAATTTTGTGCCATCTGTTTTCTGTGTCATTTCAAATGCGAGTAAGGGAGAAAAGAAAATACCAAAATAACATTTGGAAGTGGCATCATTTGTCAAGAGTAAGACAAAGACATGAACGCTGGGTCGTCAACTTTTCTCTAAAAGGATTCCACGAAACGAATGGAGTGGTCTGAATTTCATTTCCAACTTCCCACGTTTAAAACAACCTCTTGAACTCAAACGCCCTTTTCAATTCGTTTGCAAAACGACAAACGTTTTGTGCTTTTTATTAAAATTCAATTTTAGATGACATCTTTTCCCTTTTGACATTTTAATTCCCTCTTGGAGTGTTTCACAATTTCCCCCTTCCCAAGAGAGTGCAATGTATCCGACAATTAAGGGAAATTCTTTTCTTATTCATCACATATACTTAAGTGGCAAATATTACCATCTTTAATTAAACACCAGGCACTAGTAGCACAATGAATTCACGATTACTGTGGCCATTTTGACTGACACTGTGAGATTTACTACAATTTTTTGAATATTATTAGCTGAATGCTCGGGTGGTGTAATGTCCCTGGCTGCTCGAACAAACGAAAGTAGGTAGACAGAAAAGCAAACAAGGAACCCGCGGCGCCCTGTTGCAAAAAGGGGGCTTACACATACACAACGTGGACAAACCTACTTTGGAAACAAGCCGACATTACGCCACAGGAGAGGGCACATAACGAAAGAAAACCGCTATCGGACATGAAGGCAGGGAGGGTACCTACCCATCAGCAGCCTGCTTCAGCCACATCAAAGACAGAACCCACTCTAGTCTAGACCACAAAGCATGCATGTAAGTAGCCCGAAAGAAGTATCGAAACGCAGAAAGTTGGCAAAAAGCAGAAAGGCTACAACACACAGGAAAAGCTACAAAGGGGTGTGGGAGACGCAGGTGGGAACATCCCGCAGGAAGCAGAACACAAAACGCTATTTGAGTGACCTAACGCAACTAGGCCACTACAATAGTAAAAGGCTCGACACAGCCGCGCACTAGTTAACATTTAACACGAAATTTGAATGAGCTCAATTAATTTGACTCTTCCCTAAAGATTGCTGAAGCATTGGATCAAAATATCAAACCTTAACCTCATCTGTAATTACTTTCTCACATATACATAAATTAACACTTCGCGGACTGAAATAGCGAAAGGTTGGGAACCTTCCCAGCAATACCACAGTGATGGTAATCTACCTACATCATAATGAAACCATTGACACAAGAAATATCTGGTAAAAGCGTAATTTACTTTTAGTTAAAAATGACAAACGCAAGGCAAAAAACTGATTGCAGAATTTTCTTGAAAAAAAAAAAAGTTTCCGAAGAGAATCTCTTGAACATCAAAATGAGGACTGAAGATGCTTCAATTTCACATAACAGAAGGGTAAATTAATTATTTACAGAAAAGCTCTGCCTAAGAACAGAGACAAGATTTCACATACTTATATTCCAAACGTGGTACACGTTCTATGCTTTAGCTCAGTTAAACCAAAATTTTCACAATTACTGAAGAGTGACGTTTCTTTCAAGGAAAAAATTATTTACAACATAGCTACCGGGCAGCAATTTACTTTGATATTTTAAAAAGCGTTGTCAAAACATTTCGTATGTAATTTCCATTTTTCAAACTTCACACAACCCGACCTCCGTTCCGATAATACAATCTTGTTATATTATGGTTGGGTTAGGTATTAATTTACAACACGAATTTCTATGAACAAAAATGGTTTACGGCTGCTAACGCAACGAAGAAGCTTTGACTCTGCTGGTTTCCGAAATAAAACCTAGAGAACCGTTAAAATCTTTCGTTTGATAAAACGGAGATGTTGAGGAAATTTCGTGCAATTTAAAACATACCAGTTTCCGAAAGAGCAAACAAAAATGCTGAATGGGAAAATAACGTGCATTCTGTAAGGTAGAATCAACTATGGTGCAAGGTAAAATATTCAACGCATTCGAAGAAAAAATAATAATAATGTGCTGAAATTTTGCAATCAAAATGTAAGTGAAACAGACTTGGGTTTCTAAGAGAGAAACAGGAATTTAAGGACATTAATCAATCATACTAAACCTGACAGAAAACCGACCCCCAACGCCTACCAAATTAGGCGGACATAACCACTTCACATATACAACCACTGACATACTGAAAATTTCACTAAATCACTTTCACACACAGAAAAAAGGGGCTTAACACCACAAATGATATATTTTTTATATCACACACACCTTGATGTGTCCCAAAATAACTTCACTCTACACACTTCCAAGGGCAACCATAACGGACGGTGCAGGACGCCAGTATTCAATTCTCAGCTTCTCATAAAGAATTTGACAAATACTGCTTCCCGAAATTTATATATTTTACTTCAGAAGAGGCTGCTATTTTATATTAGTAAACTTTTAAATATTGGGCTGCGTTATAAATACTTTCAATATAAATTATGTAGGCAGCCGATTTAATGCAGCTTTCC
Source organism: Lepisma saccharinum (assembly GCA_022664845.1). Lineage (NCBI taxonomy): Eukaryota > Metazoa > Arthropoda > Insecta > Zygentoma > Lepismatidae > Lepisma > Lepisma saccharinum. The sequence goes on along the minus strand of JAGDQP010033972.1, from coordinate 12,416 downwards.
TGGGTTTTGCACTACTGATTGGACTCAGTCAACCAGAGAAAATGATCAAATCAGACGACCCGGAACGAAAGGGTCTGTGGCGTAGTCAATTAGATTCTTAGCGAATAAGATCTTTTTGTTTGTTTTTGAAGATTCTAAACGAAAGAAAAATTGTTGAGGAAATAAAGCAATAAAATATGCAAAGAAATATTAAGTAATAAAATGAAAAAGCAATAAAGATAAAATCCCGCCAACATAACAATGAAAGAGGAAAAATGAATGCCTAATCTTCATTGTCATCTGGACAAATGAAACTTTTTGAAGAAAGCCGAAGACACAAAATATCGCCGATAAAGCACGAACAAAAAAAAAGGAAAAGAAGACACAAAAAGGGGGAGAGGGTAAGATATGTTGAGACGCAGCTGAAATGGGTCGCTACAATGGTAGATGCCTAGAACCTAGTCTGTTTTCTGTTCAATTGATCGGATTTATGCATAATGTCGTAGTATGTGTTTTTGGTGTAGGAACAGTGCGGTCTTAAAAGTTTATCGTTTGCCATTTTTCTTTTAGAGCGAGAGTATTAACGCCTGTAAATTATCCTTGGCTTAAAAAAAGTTTGTGCATATAGAAATTTAAGGTATCGAGTAGAATACACTGAAATCTCAAACATATCCTTTGGTTTGAGATAAAAAAAAGAGGCAAAAGAGTAGTAAAATGAACTTAATTGAAGGGAAAGGAACCAGATTCAGAGTTAAAAACCGTAAAATATTCTACCACGAGCCCTAACTAGATTGATTTTCCTTAGATTTTAAAATCTAATGTTTTATTTCATCAGTTTTGCATTGAAATGAAACAGATATGGAAAATGCATCTAATTCGTACAAACCGAATTTCCTATTTCGATGTTTTTCAATTCTACAGAGCTCGTAAAAAACGTTAATGTATCCTAAATAATAATAATTTTAAGTAAAAAGCATGGGATACGACGGGTCTACTTTTGCCATAATTTTATATGAAATAGCCTAGTTTTGTTATCGTAGAGGCATAAAACGTTTTGTTGATGTGGCAACGCTGCTTGTAAACTCAGTTACCGTGGTGTTGAAGTAAGAATGGCAACTTAAATAATTATTAATTATAAGTGTAAATGTCAAACCCCATCACGTTCCATTCATAAAAATGGGTTGGCAACACTGACTATTGGGGTGTTAGAGATATACTGAGCTTCACACTCGTCTTTGTAGGATATTGACGAGTAGTTACACGGTACAGAAGCCTTGACGAACATGGAGTTTTATAATAAGGTGCCAACACTGGTAACTGGGATACTTCAGGTTCTCAAAAGCTCCACAGTCGTTATTTCTAGGCTATCGAGGAATAAACACGAATAAATTTGGTGCAGGTACATTGAATAGTACAGAACGCTTTTTGCAAAAATTGAGTCTTAAAATAAGGTGACAACTGAGGTGTTTTGGGGCTGGGATCCCCACAACCGTTTTTGTAGGATATCGAGAATGCGTTGAACAGTTTAAGAGTTTTCAGAACAAAAAAATTATATAGAGCCAAATTTCAATGAGTTCCTCTTATTCTCACTAGGGAACATGTTACTCAATCGAAGTCGCCTACCGTCAGCTGCCGTACGTTTCTGCATAACAATTGGAAAATTGCCTACGCGCAAGATCACACATGTTTTTCTTCAACATAAAGTTGTAGTGTGGAACGAACTTCGCACGACACTATTTACAACAGAAAGAATACTCCACGATATTATAGAATTACGTAATGCAAGTTAGAAGCAATTCTTTAGGTGAGCTTTAGGGTGTAAGGGGTGTTCGAATAAGAGCACTCAAAGGCCAACATCACTTCCTCGTAGTGCACCCTGGGAAGTGCATTGACAGCAGGCTAGCGAGGCTCTGGCGACTGCTGGCACCAGGATAAACATGCTACAGCTGTTATTTTGAATATTTTACTTTATTTTTATTTTATTTTATTTTATTTTACTGAAGACGCTTTACATCTTCAGTTTTTAACTATAAATGTTTTTAAAGTACTCAACAGCTATAGATTGACGTGACCAAGATAAGGGGCTTCCCCGTATCGGGAAGGGCGTAAGCCATAGTGCTGTTACCGCCCATATAATTAATTTTATCTTATCTTATCCTTAGGTGAGCTTACGAACGCGAACCGATCGAGTTGACTATCAATGAATTTAAGAATGTATACCTGTTTGGTTCGTTGTTAGAGTTTCCAAGGAAATTTAAAACTTACATCTCCTTCGATCTCTTTCTGTTTGATTGGTAGTCATTTTTTATAAAGAAATATAATTACAAACCGTAATCCCATCAACATTACTTATAAAGCTAATACTGACATGGACTTTAGAGCAGCAGATACACAATTCATAGGTGTTCTCTTGGGAGTGTAGAGATTATAAAGGATAATGAACACGCAAATGTACAGATAACCAACCAGGCTTCACTAGCGTACGTTGGAATGCTCCACTGCGTCTTAACTTATTACAGTGACATTAATGATGATGACAATGGCCACTACGAGAACCTTTTAGTAACATTTGAACTCGCATGATTTATTTGTTCTATCAGGCCTTCAATTCATAGATTAAGTAATGAACCTAATGTTCCGAGATACGTGTTTTCCTTAAATCAGCTTAATCCGCTGAATTTACCATTTCCCCGGCAGTTTGTCAATCGATGCTTGCAACCAGAATTGACCTCTAAACGGCGGAATAAAATTCAAAAAACGTTTCGTCAAATTTAGGGGAAGACGGATTTTGACTTAGGGTTTCGGTTTGCAAATCGATACTTGCAAAGTTGTTCGAATTCGATTCCGTTCGGTCCTTCTGGTTGTTTCTTTGCTGCATCAAAAGTTTCAGAATTCGTGGATACATTCTCACTCCCTAGTTGGCATTTAATGATACGGATAATAAACTGATTAATGATGCTCAAATTGATTCGTTACACATGCCATACCTTGCAGTTAGAAAAAAAATAGAAAGTTACGTCAGTGTAAAGCAACACTCTCTAAATCTAGGTGGCAGCACTATCGCCGAATGTCTCTAATGATTGTTTTTTCTTTGCGCGATACTGCAATGCTGCTTCTACAAATTCAAACCTACAGAGTTCAAATTCAGTTCATAATCATTTAAAGAGTTCAATCCGTGCCGTTTTCTTCTTTTTGGTTCATTATTAAAAGATTTATTGTTGAATTTTGAATATTCAAAGCAACAATGAAGAAAACTGTAACTCTTGAAATGGTAATGAACTCTGAAATTTGAACTCCTCTCAAAGGTTAAATTTGGAGGAGCAGCATTGAAATTTCGTACAACAATGAAAACACATTAGAGGTATGCGAAGGTCGTGTTGTCATCTAAGGTTAGTTCGCAGTAGCCTTACAAAAAGACCACACTGTCGTATGCCTTGATGTTATACCACCAGCAATGATCTGATACCAGGCGGGTGGCGTGGAATTAGGCGTTAGACGTTTTGGACTGGCAATCAACTCATCTATAGAACCACAAACACACCGCCCAGAATGAAGCTTCTTTACCTTTCGCTCGGTAATAGAACCAAATTTTAAAAGCATACGGTGTATCTCGGATAACACACAAACTGGTATGGAGGGTAGTATGCATTTGCATAGGTGTATTTTCTGAAAGTGTTCAGCCACCAGAATAGGTTTTGTTACAAACTTTAGCTTAATCTAACCATTTGGACCCAACGAAACAATAAAAAAATTCTGCTCAGCGTACAGTGCCACGCTCGCGTGCATCTTACTAATCTCATTAGATTGAGTCCTGTGCCGGATGTTCAGTACTAAAAGAGTACTGCAAGTGTATGTACATGTTGGCGTCAGATCCAAATGGATCTACAATATCAGACATGGAAGTTCTTTATGCTCTGCTGGTATTCGTAACTTCTGTGGAAATTTAATACCAAAATGGGTCGAAACCTTAATGAGAAGGACAAAATGAATTTTAATTGTATACTTTTAGACTTTGTGCTTTCTAAGAAGGACTCGTTGAGATTGATAGACGTCCCCATTAAATCTGATTTATTCGAAGTATCATTTTTCCTTTTGAGCGTACTTGAGAAGTTACTTTCAGGCTGATACCTCTTCCCTGACATTAGATTTGGTGAAAAGTATTCTTGGTGAGACTGATGCAGGGTTGTCACCTGTCCCGATTCTGTCCGGACCGTCCCCAATTTGGGCCCGTTGTCCCGATTCAATGTTCGTCTCGTTTTTCATCGTTCAGAGTTAAAGCATAAATATTTTATTATTTGATATTTTTAATCGTTACTTCAATGAGACTGGCAATCAATGTGATTTTACTGCTTCCTATTGTTTATTTCTTGAGTCCTAACACACGGCGGTAGAACAATTCCTTCTCATACGCATGTTCCACACACGACATTCAACACAAGATGGCGCTTATATTATATAGAGTTGGAAAATATTTCATTTTTTGAGTGTTATTTGTCACTGCGTGTTTATTTCGTTTGTTACTATGAAAAGACGCCCTTCTTTCAGTTTGTATCTGTAAGAAAGACCTTTCGAATAAGTTAATTATTAAAAATTACGATCTGGATTCATACTTAAGGTTACGTCTTCTCAAGAAGCTTAAAGAAAACGCCAGTTATTTCCTTACTCATACAATCTTCCTCAGGACACGCAATTACCTTTAATAATGACGGAGTAGAGGAGAGTTATATCTTAGTTAAATATTTGTAAGGAAAAGTAGAATTTATCTTACCGAAATAAGTAGTGAATTTTAACTGGATAGCCGTAAAACAAATATTTTGAGTTTTTTTAAGAGGGTATGATATCTGCAGAAACCTGTGATGAAGTCTTGTATGTTGTTTGTTAACCTCCTAAACGCCGAGCTTTGGTGTGAATCAACTGGCAGCGAATAACATTTTTCCATCGGAATCAATTTAAGAAATTTCATATTTTATTTTAAAATTAGAGTTTGTGATCAAGTGGAGACATTTACGCTTTGACTTTCCATGAATGGGCTTGCATTTCGAAGCTCTGTGAATCATACGCATAGGTGTGATAGTAAAGAATCTTTCGTATTTAAATAGGAATAGTTCTGAGAATAACAATAATGCAATTCGATCTCTTCATTTTCTCCCCTTCATGCACTCTTTCTGTTTGAATCACACTCAACAACCAGGTCAAGATGGCCGGTAGAAATTTGTTTCTCAACGTAGGACGACATTAAGAGGGAAGCAACCGTTTCCTGCCAATGGAAACAACACGGATCTGTTCATCTTATGCTGTGCTGTTCGAGATCTGTAAACATGCTCCCTGGGCCACCTATACCCTCAGACCCTGGCAGAGCGCCTGTCCCGATTTTCTTGACCAGAATGGTGGCAACTCTGGACTGATGTGAGCTCCCAGTATTTTCCCAGGAGAAGTTTAAACTGTGATTTTCAATATCTCAAATAGAGCTGAAAAGAAGTTACTTTTTCATATTGGGTTTCATATCTTTATATGTTTTCGTCCATGTTATTACACTGTTAGAAAGTTGAATAAATTACTACAGTTTATTTATTAACAGCAGTTGATTCATCTCATTTGTTAGATCGTATTATTATGTTCGTGATTCAATTTTTGTTAAGGAAAAAAGTTGTGAGAAAAGTAGGAATCTGTTTCCTGTGCCGATTTTGACACCGTTGCGTTGGTCAATATTAATTCTCGAAACCAGTTAAAGGTTAAATAAGTAGCAACGAAAGAGATAAACATAGGATAGAATTCGATGCTCTGGAGTTCCCATGGTCCAGTTGGTTACGGTACGTCGCCATCACGAGTGCGGAGAGATGAGAGTTCGAGTCCCGCTGCTGGGCATACAGGCTGAGGTTTTTCCTCAGTTTCACTAAGCTAACACCCGATTTACACCTCAATTAGCACCCTATTTGCTATGTTTCTCATACCTGCTCCTGAAGAGTGACCGTCGAGGGTCGTCATCACTCACACGTGATAGGCTTAATCAAGAGGTTATCAGTTCAGACCACAAAATTCAAACGTAAGTGGTTTACCTGAACGGCAGACCACGGAAAAGAAGATACGACACTTTGTTTCCTAGGTGACTATCACGATGTAGATATTCACGGGACAGAGCTTCAGAGCTTTTCATTAATATTACAATTCTGGACAGATGGCAGCCATATGATAACGGATGAGAGCGAGGAGAGTGCAAATGGATGCAGGCAAATCATAGTCCGTTTTATTTACTTCTCCGTTCTTTATTTCTAATGACCTTCTCTACCACTTGCTAATAATTAATACACAATAAAAATGAACTGATATTACGTAGCCACATGACAAGTAAAATAGATGCTTTCACTAATATCAAGACTCGAAACGATAAAACTTGAAAATCCATCCATCGTGCACAAATGGCTTAGCTCTCTGGAAAACAGAGCGTCTTCTTCTCCTTACGCGTAAATAGGAATAAAACGGGAGCGCTTCCCACAGAAAGCGTAGCATTTTCCTTCGAACCTTCCGTACGTGACAGCAGAGGATGGAAATCAAACCCAAATCAAAGTGGGCCAAATCTTAGTCCCAAACTCGAAGTCGTACTACAGATACGAAGTTGCAGAAGTACGTAACGGACCTAGATTCAGTCCTTACAAGGCTTACAGAATTCGGAAGTATTTGCCGAAGAAATTTTAACCAGAAGGTGAAGCAGGACAAGTAGAAATAATGAGCTGATACTTTGGTAGTGTTGTGAATGTAAAAAACAACGTTCGTTTTCTTTAAATTTCGTTTTTTCTTAAGGTAGTAACTTGTACTACTGCTAACGGCTCTTTAAGCAACAATTACTTAATGTAGGTAGTTAAGAAATACAACACCAAGTTTTTGGTATATGTAAGATATTTTGCTTGCACCGTTCTGAGTGTTGCCAACAATTTACAAAACCATTTTAAAAAACCTTCCTTACCGTGTCTGCCCCAAACTGAATTTAAACATCATTCAACACAATAGAAGGAAGTTTCGGGTGCCCTCGATCTCAAGAACTCCAGTTACCAGTGTTGTCAGCCTATTTTTAAACTCAACGCATAGAAATGTCCTTGTTAATAGAAGTATACATTGATTTACACTAAAGTTTACAGACATGTTCATTATGTTTTGGAACAGGTCATACAGGCACTTCAGGCACCGTAGTTTGTCAGGGTTGCCAAACGATTAAAAAATCTAGATTTCTTATTTGTTACTGATCCGCACTGATTTACCCAAAATCTGAATGTGCATTGGGTACGGGGACAGTTCATATGAGTATTTCTAGTTGTCAGTGTAGCCAACCAATTTCAGAAAACAGAATTCCAATTGCTTCCATATCGTTGAACGTATTAGGACCAAACTTTGTATTTACGTACTGGGACGCGTCGTAGAGGTACTTCAGGTCTCACCGTTGACCAATCCATTTTAAAAAAATTAAATATTTACTACTACCATTCAGTTCGACGTATCCGCACCAAGCTGTGAGTATTCGACACAATCGAAACACAATGTGGTTGTTCCATGTACCAAAGCAGCCAGTTGTCAGCATTTCCATCCTATTTTAAAATTCAAATGTTTAAATGGCCCCCATACTATCACGTGCCGATAGCTACTCCTATACTTTCAAAAAGGCGCGGCCCACGTTATGATATGCTTTGAAATAATACTTCTCAGAGCCCTATTATTGCATTCGTTAAAAGAAACATATACGTAGTTCCTTGTTTACAAGAGTATCCAGTATACAACTCTTCTGAAATATGCGTATAACGTAATATTTTTTGTTTCAATGTCTCTATTTGTATAGATTTCCACAGTATGGGGCGAGGCTTGGAACCGAGCTTTTATAGAGAAACGCTTCTCTCTCTGATCTTCAATACATTTCCCAGAATTTTGAGCTAACGATCATTGATAGTTGCGGACGGTAATTAGGATCAAAAATAAATGTCGTAATTAGAAATGAACGTGTTGTATAAACGGGATGAGAGTATTTCTGTAAGAATTCATAGTTTTTCAGTTTGCACTCTTCGAAGCTGTATTATCTGTAGCAACTTAAATTCTTCCTCTAATTCAAAATAGTTCTTCAGTTCCTGGAAGGTCTCTTAGTATGTTATTACAGACTATACCAAATAACTTTAGTCTGTAGGTTCAAGACACTTTCCATTCCATCTTTGAAAGCTGACACCTGGACTGCACTGGTTAAAGAAGTATCATAAAAAAATAATTATTTCCATTTCCATCCCACCTACGTCAAATCCTTTCCGAATTCTGAGCCTTGGAACGACGGAATCATGTTTACAATATAGATTCGTTATAAACCTTTGTGACCTCATACCTGTAGAACGACTTCAATGCAACTTCATATGAGCTGGGTTTGATATCCACACTCTCCTGTCACGTACGGAAGGTTCGCTTGTTGGTGTTAAAAGTTGGTGGAATACGTCACTAATTTTACCCTGGACATGACGTCAACATATTGTTTTATGTTCAACGGTCGAAACACATGCTCTGATTAATCAACAGGAAGAACAGATATAATAATTTCCAAGTCGGCATAGATGATTAAAAATGTCCCCGTAGGATCGAGCTGACGAAAGAAGGGAACGCTGCGAATTGACCAACATTCGCGAAGACTCCGGGAGTCCCTTGTTTACATTTCAGACACACATTTTTATCAATAGGTTGGCTACACTGACAATTGGAGTGCTCCCAGACGAGAGTGGATTTCTATTCTGCCGAAAAATGTCTAAAACCAAGTCGAATGCGGTTCCGTGCAACGTATCAAGAAATTAAATTAAATTCGTTTGAAACTAAGAACTGGGGTGCTTGGTGCCGAGATTATTCACATCTTTCTAGTTTGACGAATAAGATTTATGCCAATTTTGGTGCAGATAGGTATAACGAAATGAAAGATTTTTTTAAAAAATGAGCTGACAACACTGGCTCATTGCACCAATCAAGATGGTACCGGCAGCTCTGAGCAAGTCTATCCAAGACCTTTGCAACGACACTCCAACCATGTCTTAACACTGCGTGGTTTCCGAGATTAATTTTTTGTACACGGGTTATTACAGTGAAAATAGTAAGCGTTTTTATGTCCATCGGAACTGCTCTAGATAGCTACAGCATTTGTACAGAACGAGAGTCAATTCTACTTGCGGCTGGAACATCATCTTTCCCCACAGCTGACTGCGTGTTTCTTTATCTGTGTGTTCATTTCTAGAGAGAAAAAATGATGTTCCATCTTCTTCCCGAATACAATTTCCTTTTACGGAAGTCGTGCTTTCATTATTATTATTACTTACAGTTTCTCCTTCCCAGAGCTTCATACTTGAGATCAGTTTGTATTGAGTTATTCAACATAGACGCTTCCGTTCAAAAATAGATTTAGTTCATGTCTTGAGGACGAAGGAATTTGGTAAGAAAACTTGCTTTTTTAAGAAAGGTTTAACTCTTTATCTTATGGTTCCACGTAGGTGCCCTTCATGGTATCCAGACTGGCTAAAAGTAGAATCGAATGAACGAATCATACATCCCGTGATTACATCAAGAAAATGAGTTATTGCAGCTCAAATAGAAATATTCGTGATAGCTGAATCACTTCTTTGCCACCAATGTTATAATGTCCAACAACGGCTGTGGCTTCATATCATCTTGGAGCAAGGGCAACAATACAGAATGTGTGGGAAATGACTCCTCTTCCATTGGAGTTTCAACTGCCACTTTAGATAGTCTCTGATAGTCAATGGATGAAAGCCTGAGGGGACTAGGTCAGAATGCCCACTGATCAGACTGACCACTTCTGCAAATGGTCAAAACGTCCACAGAAACGGTCAGAGCGCCCACCAAAATGGCAAAACACGCAAATTTAGAAATGGTCAGAACGCCCACCCTTCAAAACGGTCAAAACGCCCACTTTACAAAGCGTCAGGATGCCCACTAAAATGATCAGGATCCCCACAGGTTAGAAAATACAAACCCTGCTAAGGTACATCGTTAACACTTAATTTTTTGCAGTTTAATAGCATTTCAAAATGATTAATGAAGTATACTGCTTCCAAGAATGACTGACCGCAACCTAACCGTAGTTCAGACTAAGCTAACAGGTGCACAGGAGTGATCATTCCGTTATGAATCTGGCAGAAGTTATTCAACGTATTGTATATTGTTCAATGAATTCGAATTCGATGTTAATATCAGCTAATTGTTTGGCAGCCTTTCTCGTTAGCACGCCTCGATGATGTGACGATCTGTCCAATCAGAAGATAGATAGCTAAGGAAGAGAAAAGTGGGCGTGGCCTATCCAGAAACTTTCGAAACGATATGAACTGATTTAGAAAAGATGATCAATTAAGCTAGAAACAAAAGAAACTTAGGAGGAATGTAAAGCAACGGAAGTACATCAGAAGGACAGAGAAATAGACGACCACTAAAAATCGCCAAAGTAACAATAGACTGACCCACTATACAATACTAAATCTCCTTCGTTATAAATACGGCCAGAGACGTGTAAAAAATGCATTAGTAGGATACACGGGAAAAACGATCTATGTTTATTTTTAAAAGTTGAGAAAAAGCGCATTTCAAAGCGTAAACATTTCATTTAAAATTTATTTTTTGCCCCCAAGCAAAGATGCCCGAAGCAAACATAACCTTAAATTCACGTGGTTACTCTTAAAATGCGTTATTTCTCGAAAATGTCTAAAATGAATGGATCATTTCCCGCTTCATTTAAATCCGTGATTCCTTTGCAAAAACGGCCAGCTCCAGAAGTGCTTAGTTTCCAACACGGCCATGTTCAGTGTAGCGAATCACAGCACAGTGTTCAGCCAATCACAAGAAAACGAAGAGGATCTGTGTGAATGGGCAACCAACAATCACGATCAAGTTCTGGATGAACGACTTTTCTGTAGAAAAATAAACCTGGAACACCGAAAGTGAAGAATGCTCGTGATGTGAATCGTGGAGACCATTCTATCTCGTGGGAGGCCATCTCTACACCCGTTCGTCAAGTGAAAGATTACCTCCATTTTAGTCGATCAACCTCTTTCCAATAAAATGACTCAACGGAAAGGGCTTCTGACTGTGAAATCACCGGTAAACACCAATAATGTTAGAATAATGGCCATGCTTATCATGGCAGTAGTTAAATCGTTCTCCCTAATTCGGATGGTCAAGGATATTTCTATAACCAGTAACGAAGGTAAAAACATTCATTCATTTCCATGGAAATTGGAAATTCTTGGCAGTTTCATCTCTGATTGTTGTCAATTTAGTGTTACCAATGACTGTTATGAATTGTTAATGATTATATTTGTAGCAGGATGCGGCTGCTTTAGAACCTGACTTCATGTGGAAGTCGAGAAGCCGGGTGAGAAACTATTTCGTGAGAAAATAAAGCAGGAAGCCTGCTGCATTAGCATAAAGGAAACCTGCTGGAGTTAGCACCATGAAAAGATTCATTTTGTGGGTGGTTACAGCACTACGGCTTACGCCCGTCCCGATAATAAATATTCGTCGTACGATATTTTTGTAGCATGAACTCACATGTCTGGACAGAGGGTTATGTAGGATTGGGCATGACGGAACATCACATACCTACTGAGAGAGAGCCAGTAACTGTTCCCGCAGGAATCTTGTACGTCTGTTCTAGGATCCAGTTTTAGATTAGAATGAATCAACCGTTTCAGAAGTGCTGTTCTGTAGGTAGAAAGTACTGCTTTGCATTAGACGTAAAGTCATGGCCTGCCTAATATAGAAGACAAGTGTGTTCTGAATCGGATATCTAATATTCGAATAAACACTCTTTTCCCTTGGAATGGCCTCAACTAGGTCAATGAAACCAAACTGAATGCTGAGCCTCCTATCCCTACGGCAATGAAAGGCGAGGATTGTGCTATGCATGCAGGAAAATCGCAAGCGTCTGCAGGCTGATGACCAATCCAGCAGAGCAAAGCAAAGTGGTTGATCGACTTCCATGGATATCACCAGAGATAATGGTCTGCACTATTCATATGGGACGCACGAGCTAATTCCCCCCAAAACGTAGCTCCCTTCACATTCGAATCTATTTTCTCCTTTTGCCTCTGATCAGGTAAATCTTTACTTCCTGCTTTTGAGCATTTGCATTTTACGTTCATTCCGTTAGAGGTCGTAGGAGTAGCTTAGTTCCAGGAGGTGCAAGAACCGTTCACTATGGATGCTTTTCATTGTTGCTAATTGTTTTTATTGGATACCAATATGTAATTAAAACGTGTAACTGATATTAAAAGTTGATTAGCTATTTACAAAACAAAATTGGACCTGGTCGGGTTTGTAACCAAGATGTGGACGTCTTTGTAACAACTATCAAAGCGATTCCTTGAGTTTGGTTTTAAAAATGATAAAACACATTTTAATTACAAGCTTTCTGTGACACA
>JAGDQP010033971.1:0-20380 GCA_022664845.1 Lepisma saccharinum | reverse complement strand
ATAAACGTGCAGTTAGTTGCATATTTTAAAACTATATGAATGCAACCGAAAACGTTTGAAAACTAAATATAGTTAAAAAGTTCCTTCACCTCAAAATTGGCAATGGTTTTCCCTGCCATCTAGGAGACACCTATACGTATTAAATCTGGCTTAATAATATATACTGGCAGTTATATGGAATTGAGTAACCCACTGTATAATGAATGTATTCAATCAGTAAGACTTAGTTTGACACACTAAACGCGTTTAAATGCATAATCCGAGAAAAGTAAGGTACTCACATTAATACCACTCCACACTTTAAGAATTATAGTTCCACACTCCTTTCCTACAGTTCCACAAAGTGTGGAGTACTCCACTCAATTTTAGGCCCTGGGAACACCTGAAAGCATGGGGAGCCACTTGGATGTGCTACCAGAGAAGACGACACGTTGTTCTCTGTCAGACAAATATGATGTTAGAAGCTGAATGAGGACTCTAACACAGTATACTAAATCTGGAAGCAAGCATGTGTATAAGAAGCTTGTGATTGACAGTCTCAAATGCTTTGGAGAAGTCTAGGTATATGACGTCAAGTTCTTGTCTATTTGCTAGGGCATCCGTGGCGTGAGACAGTAGGACAGCTAAGTTGGTTTCACAGGATCCATTCGGTACAAAGCCATGCTGGGAGAGAGAAAGAAATGGGAGGACATTATTTTGAATCCTGTCTGTGATGATTTTTTCACAAATTAAACCGAGGGCAGAAAGAAGGGAAATAGGCCCATATGAACTAACACAGGATTTTTTACCATTAATGACATCTTGACTAAATATACAGCAACATCGCTCGATTTCTTGAAAGTCTGAGGCTCCGCAAAGCTAACCTGAGGTGACAGTTTCCAATCTATGAATGCAGTAGGGCCTACACACACATGTAGAACGAGCAATTAGTACAGAAAACACTAAGTAAGGAGGAAAAATCACGATGGAATGAAAAAGGGAGAATCTAACCTGACTTTAACTAACCCGCCTTCTCTCGCTGTCGCTTGCTTGCCATTAATTCTTGTCTGTGGGTGACATTCGCGTGGTTTTGTATTACATTCTGTACGAGATTGATTTACTATATCAATATATGTAAAATTGGAAAAGTAATGAATACCGATGTTTCCCAACTGGGAGTCGCCGTGGCCTGTCTTCAAATCCTGGCCAGAACTGTGAAGACTTTTCATGGAGTGTTCTCAGGCCTAGTGTCTCAAATCAGGTTGTGTACGATAGTGTCCTTGGTATTACTGGGCACCTTGGGATGTAAAGGCGGTCGAGTGTAAGACTGACCACGCCGTGGGTCGAGAATATGTGAAGCTCTACCTCCACATCCCTTATGCGCATCGCACAGGGGATTTCTTTAACCAAAATGAATTACCTTGCCTCTCAAACTGTAATAGCTTGCTCCCAAAATAAAACTGGTAATGTAACTTGACTTTACCTAATCATAAACGGCATTTCACTATGAATCAATATTCCGGGCCGCAAAACGCACAGTCGCCTTTATATCGAGTCTCAAAATGCACGCCACCAAAGTTTCAGATGAGCTAATCTGGAAGTGAGTTAAAAACAATCAATTTCAAGATTGCTCATGACAACTACCAACCATGAGAAGTTACATAAAATCGTGTAATGAAAATACGCATGCGCCAGGATCATTTTTACTTCATAACAGATTTGTCCATTGCTTTCTTTTATTCATTGTTTTGTTTGAGGTTTTGTTTAGATAATTCAGCGTCAACCTTATGAGATTTTGAACATTCGTATGAAAAGAAGCGTTATAAATAGGTACCTATAAAATGAAATAAGCAGTGAAAAGACCAAAATATCAGAAAAGGAATTCGAATATCATTGTCATCTTCCTGTAAAGAACCAGACCGACATTACATAATCGACAGTCCTGTATCATCGAAAACAAAGCGAAAGAAGTTCCATTTTGCTTTTTCAATTCTTCGAGGTAATTATTGCTTGTCTTTTGTTTCAAGTGCTGGATTCCTGATATTCATTGTTGTTCGTTCAAAATTACCTGCAACCCTTCCTCTCTCCCCCACTCTTTCTCTTTTAGTTCATCGCTTTTACAAATTGTCAACACAAATCCCTATCCTGTTTCCCTTAATGGATTCATTATAGCGGCCATTGTTTTGCGAAAACCAATAGCCAAGAGAACTGAACAAACTGTTGTGCAAGAACGGGTCGAGGTTTAAATTTAACTCCCGTCATTGTTGCCAGAACAAAATCAAGCAGGAATTGGAAAAAAAAATGTCGATTTGATGAAAGAAAAACACCAAAAAAAAAACAACAGCAAGTTAACGTAGAAAGCCGAGATGGCCTCATCACATTCAGAAGGTGTGAATGTATAAAATAAACTAATAAACGATGAACGGTAGCAAAGTAAACCCAATTTTTTTTTTTTTCTTTTTTTTTTTTACTTTTGGGGTCATTTGAACTGGTGACTTGCTTTATTACGGAGGAAGGGTAGAGAACCTCATTCAGTGTTCTGTAACAATGCCATTGGATTTGTCAAATTTGGTCATATGGAATTAACTTCATTCATTAGATCATACATAGAAATGCTATATAGATACTTAAAACGACGGCAACGTAATCAACGCGTGGTTATTTTTTTTTTCTACAAATGGCGCCGTGCTCCGGAATCCACTTTCGGTCTGCATAGTTTCTACAAAGTTAAAAAAAAACGTATTGGCCACACACTCTTCGTTATGTTGTGGAAGTTAATACTGGTATTCACTGTATAGCAGGCGAATTATCGTTTATGAGTTTCTATAAAGAGAGAATGGAATGTATACGTGTATCGTGTGTATATTTGTGTGTGTCCACTAATCGATAAATTGGATGTTATTTGATGCCCCCACAAAAAAAAATAAACATTCCGTAACTCCTATCTAAAAAATATCGATAACGCACTTCATCGATACAGAAATTGTAAACAATGTAGAACGTTTTGATTTGAGTACAAATTGTAATTTGAAAGCTAAGTTTTGAGTCAGGGGACACATTTGTAAATTTAAATCTGCCACTATAAAAAAAATGGTTTCTTAAAATTGAGAATTTAACTTGTTATTTATGCACCGAGAAACATTTTTTTTAGAAGTGAGATATTAGCATTCTCATTTAATTTAAAATGAGACCATGCCGATTTTAGAAATAAGATAATTAGGGTTGCTAGTCGTCCGGTTTTTATACGGACAGTTGTTTTTTTAGGGCAATTGTCCGGTTACATGTTCAAATCGGACGCCTAACGTACAGTTCTGATCATTTTGTCTTTTTTTAAAAGGGCATTTAAGGTTAAGTAATGATCTCCAACGAAAGATGGCAGCACTATCTAAATATATATCTAACGTATTTTTATCGTTGCACGAAATTTCAGTGCTGCTCCTACAAATTCAAACCTAGAGAGTTCTAACTTTCAGGGAAGGAAGTACATAACCAATTCAAGTGTTCGATTTTTTTTATTCATTGTTGAAAGAGCTTCATTGTTATAGGTTTGGATATTCACAACAATCAAGTGATTTCAACAATGAAGAAAAACGAAAATAAAAAATCGGCATCGATCGAACTCTTGAATTGGTTATGAACTTTCTTCCCTAAAAGCTAGAACTCTCTAGGCTTGAATTTGTAGGAGCAGCATCGAAATTTCGTGCAACGATAAAAATACATTAGACAGAGATAGTGCTGTCATCTTTAGTTGGATATCGTTGCTTTACATTAACCTTAAGTCAAAATTTAAATAAAAAGTATTACTCTGTGAGTGAAGACCCATAATTTTAAAGCTCTAATTGCAGCTTATTACAACGAATACAGGTATAATTAAAACGAATACCGTGATATGCACTTAAATGAAGATGGAGCTGAAAACAGATTGTAGAGATATCACTAGAGGTTTTATTGATTGTATTATAATATTACAATTCTTAGCCCAAGTATAGTGGCACAATATTAATTACAAATACAGAATTTAATGAACCTTATATCCTCGGTGGAGAGCCAATCAAACACTAACGTTCGTCTATCAAATATTAAAACCTAACTTGACAGAAGAGGAATATAATTTCGGGTTCAACTCAAAGGAGAACAGTTCGGCTGTACTTTAAGAGACAAGTGTGCCTGTCAGTGAAAAATGGAGATCAAAGCCTATGAGCTGGATTGATCTGACAAACCGGAATTATTTAGATAATTTTGACAATAAAATTGGCAGACTTACTTTGCTGTAGATAACTCCTTTTCAACGGCCTCAAGATAGTTCAGTGAAGCTAGTGAATGTTGAGAGAGATGAGATACTGTAGTTAGAAACCATTGCCTTATTATATTAATGCTTGGAGAGTTGTTACTGTAAACAAATACACTTTTACTTTTAAAATAGCTTTAACAGGAAATGTTGTTCCTTTTGAGTTAGCCTATAGATTTACTATGCTTGAGTACTGATTAGAATTATTACACTTAATAGGTTCAGTTTAAATTGATTGAATACATAATGTATACTTAATGTGCACCCAGACTGATTAAATTACCTTTTCTTATTAATTTGGACTAGATATGTTTTCCATTTAAATGATTTTGATATGGAATTTATACAATTAAATTTTTAATATTGAATGGATACAATTTTGAGGATAGCGGATCGAGTCTTGTGAAAACATTATGGTCAGTTCTGAATATTACATTAATTTACTTCTAAATCCTGTGGTGTAGTTTTTGCAGCAATAGAATAAGCGTGGTTTACATTTCTATTTGGGACCAAAACTATCTACCTGTACATTCCCCATCACTAACTATATTTGTTTCTCAATTGAGAACTACCTTATACACTACATTGAATGTTCATCTTCGTAGACGTATTAAATATTGAGTGAACGTTAAGGGATCGTAACGTATTGAAAGGGAAATTATTATTCTTGTAAATAGTCAATTCAAGCAAATGTAAAATTATTTGTTTGCACTTTACTGTTCAGCTATCTTTGGTATACATCACATGACTTTCTGTGGTAATTTGAGTCCAACATTTATAGTTGAAAACGCATTTTGTTGCCAATAGTTATCTTAAATGACTTCAATTAGTTGGGTACTAAAGAAATAAGATTTCTTCACATTTTTGTGAACTCAAGGTATGTATGTATTTTCGTACGTCTCCTTCACCGTTATTTTTATACGCCCTGCACTGAATGACTTTACGTAAGGATCCTTGACCGTTTCGCAAGCCTACTATAGGCCTATATTCGACATTATAACAAACAATTTCGTTTGTCGCTTTAACGCAAGATGGGGTTGATGATAATAGTGAAGTAGTACAGTAGGTACTGTGTTCCATGTCTGGTTTCAAAACTGAAATAAATCAAAATGTCCAGTTTTTTTTTTTTTTAATGGAGTTAGCAACCCTAGAGATAACTGTTCTCATTGCGAAACCGGTATGTTCTCATTTCCATTAATTGAGAATGATCAATTGCCCATTATCTGATTTCTAAGAAAATTGTTTCTCAACGCACAGATAGCAAGTTAAATTCTCAATTTTAAGAAACCTTTGTTTTTTTTACTGTGTGCCATCCATGAGTTCAAATATCTTGAATTATTTTTGAATTCATGTATGGTCTTTAGGTAACTTTGGCTCAGACCGACCATGTAATGTCTTCAGGATTGAAAATTAATATGTGCCTCTCCCCCCCCCCCCCTTCTTTGCTTTCGATTCGAAAACTTTGTAATTTGGGGTACATTTTATTAACTAATGACTTTGGTCCGTTTTCATTTTATACATCCATATTCCAGCCGGGATTGCAACCCAGAACCGTGAAGACGTTAGCCAGACGTCTCGGATGAAACGACTTGCTTGGTCAGCTCCTTTCTCTTTCACTGTTTAATACTCCTTCGTCTTCCTTCATTCTTTTCTTTCTCTTTACCTTTTGTTAACTTCTTTCTTTCTCTCTACTTTATTTACTTCCTATTTTCTATCCTTCTCCCCATTCATGACTTTCTCCATTTTCTCCACTACTACTATCTCTTGATTTATATTCTCTTTCTTTTCATTTCTCTCTCTCTCTCTATCTCTCTCTTCTTCATTTCATCCTCTTCCTTCTTTCATCTTGGTTTGCTCAGCACTATTTTCTCTCTCTCTCTCTACATTTTCCATGGTTTTCTCATTATTTTATTTACCCTGTTTTGCTTACTTCCACTTCATTTCTATTTTCTTTCCCATTCGCCATTTTTCCTGTTTTTAACTGCCAATTCCTCTATTTTCTTTTCTTCTTTTGTAACGTCACTCGCATCCTGCGTGATGCGCATTGTATTGTATAAATATTGGGTCACCTATGTTACCTTGGAACCATTTATATAAACTCACATTTTAGATCTTTCAAATATTATTGTTGTTTATATTGCTGGTTTCATGATGATTGGAATTACAGTTTGCACACTTTAAATAATATTGTTCTGAAAAGCATTATTTATTTTACATGTAGAATATTACCTTATGTATAAAGATTTTGTTTACGCAAACCAAGTATATAAGTTTTAAACTAAACATTAATTTTAATCAACATGACTGTCAGATTATAAGAAACAAACTAAATATTTTTAGTTAAGAGTTAATAATGAATACTTCGTTTTAAAGCAAAGTCCAATTTAAACCTTGGATTAACAGAAATGAAGAAGAAAACTTGTTTATCAGTGTAGAATCATGAAACATGATGGATTCTTTGGTGAATCATTAAGAATACGTTGAACAGTATCTTTTGGTAAATGTGGGATTCGTGTATTTATGTTTAATGAGCGCACAGCGACTACTATATATTTGCTTGTGTATCAAATATGATTTACCTTACGAAAGATTGAAAATTTTGAATTGTAATGCTTAGTCTAACTTTTGTGTTTTGAGTGATGCATGAGAAGTGCATATCGAAAGTTGCACATTGAAATATCAGAGTTATGGTTAGGGTACTGATCCACTTTGCACACGTTGGTGATTAGATAATGTTATAATGAACTTAATATCATTGAATGTAATGTCTAATTGGTTTGCATGCATAGTCTAACATTGGGTTGTATGCATGTTGGAATGAATTCTCGGCACCTACTATGATAACTAATAAAGCACTATTTTAGAATGTGTGTATACCGTCTTGAATAACAGTAGTCAGTAGAATCAACACTTGGTGTGTCTGTTATTCATGTCAGTTGTATTCAAAGTAGAATTAGTACAGCATAATAAATAAAATAATATTTTATAATAATGACATCAAATGAACATGTGTGAGTTTACAATGGACGTTTCACGAATATGAATTAATATTGCCGCTATAACTATTTACAATGAAAGAGACTATAAATAAAAAATACTTAAATGCAATAAAATTCAATAAGTAATTTGAGTGTTTTCAAGAATACTTGTCTATTAAAAGATTTGCTGTATCTATAACTTTGAATGTTCGGAACTATTTTGTCTCGGCGGAAGCCAACGAACGCACTCGAGGCCGGGGTATATAAGTCGTTGTAATGCAATGTAACTTCACTTATTCTTGGGCTTCGGCCCAAACAGTTAGCTTATCTTAAGGCAGATGGACTGACAAATTAAATGTTAATTGTCTCGTATTGTTTTCTTTCTTGTTCTTCCTTTTGCTAACATTACCTTTTACAAACGCGGAGAACCTCTTCACAAAGGGCGTCTCCAGTACATACACATATACAGGTATTTATTTGGGTTGTCGTTCCAGCTAATTAAATTTTTGCATTTCAGCTATTCCAAATCCCACGCCATAGCCGGAGCAGTAAATATAGAATAATCTGGGGTACTTAGGGACATTACACATTCATTCTCTCCAGTCCTTTCAATTTTTAATATTTTCTTTTCCTTTGTAAAGTATTCTTTTTCTCACTCTTTTTTCCCTTTATCCATCATTTTTTTACTACTTTTAGCCTTTGTTAGTTTTTTTTAGCTTTCCATTTCACTACTCCTTTTCAATGGTTCTTTCTTAAACACTTTATTTCCATTTCATTTCAATCTCTCTTCCTTCAGCTCAGTTTTTATATTTTGCAACCTACTTTCTTTAGGTTTTCTTCTTTCTCACTTCTCTTAGTTTTCTCTATTGTTTTATATGATCTATTCTTTTACTTTCTCTTATTTTTACTATATCTTCTTTTTGTTTGTCTCTCTCCAATTTTCTTTCATTTCTTTCTTTCAGCCTCACTTTCCTTTCTCCACGTATCCCTCTGGTTCATGTTTCTTGTTTTCCTTCTTGTCGTCTCGGGTTTTATTTTTTTCTTTCGTTTCCTCTTTTACGATGTTTGGTAGGTAGATCTATGATTCAAAGTTCTCTGTACAAGATGAGCCGATAGTGGTTTTCCGACACTTTCCATCAGAAAATGACGCCCTATAACAGGAACTTATAGTTAAAAGTTGGCTCAGAATCACTGGGATAACCTGGGATACCTTGTTTACACAGCAACGAGTCTTACCACTGACTCAACGGGGACACCGCAATTATTAGATGGACAGAGATAAAATTACTCGTAAAGAATTTAAACTTAAGGAATGGATTACTCTCAGAGCTTCTTCACGCCAAGAGAGGTGTTACTGTTACAAATCAATTCAACTTGAATCTTGTTCTTAACGAATAGGGAGAACACAATGAGGAGTTTGGAGAAAAACCTGCGGTCATCTTCTAATGTTGATGAGGTGATTATTGTGAGAATGAATAAGAAGTGAGGGGAAATTGAACAAAACGTGGAGGCGTATCTTTACTTGACTTCTAGTGTGTATAATAAACAACTACCCAGAATGCCATTTGGCTCCAATTAAAATTTCATCCTTTAACTACACAGGAATGTAGATAAACATTTCATTGCTGTTTTAATCTTTCTTGAAAATTGCATATTTTTTTTCCAGGAAAGTCGGTTTTCCCGGTTTTATCAAACCGTTATGACAAAATGAGGTAAAAATGATATTAATCGATAGTCAATGTCCGTTCCTTCACGAAATGTTACAGCACTGATGAGGTCAATGCCAATTTTCTAGGGAAAATGTAAAGTTAGAATCACAGATTACATAAAAGCAATTAACCGTAAAATATGAGAAACCCTCTTCCATATTTACTGGCTAATAGAACTTATTTAAATGAATTTATTGTGGATTGATACCCTGTACAATGTTATGATTCGTAACCTTATTGTCATTACTATTGCTCTCTTATTTACTTACAATAGTTCTTATTTACAATAATTCTTGGATATATAAAAATACCCAGTTCAATTTTGCATTCTCCTTGAGATCAGCATTCCAAAAGCGTTTGTTTGTCTATCATTATTCGCTGATAAAACTAAAGCTTCAGCTCCATACAACATACTCTGTACACTTATAGTACGGTTTCTATAGGGAAATGACTTAGATCTGAGGAGTCCAAAAGGCAAAGGATACAAGTGACATTTTCGAATGAAAAAAAGTTCGAAATAAATCTTTAATATATAACCCAAAATGTATGTGACAAAAAACTGTCATATTTTGTACAAAGAAGCCTTGTACCTTAATGTGTCCATGTACAAAATATGACAATTTCGTGTCACATATATTTTGGGTTATATGTAAAAGATTACCTTGAATATTTTTTTTTTATTCCTCAATGGCACTTGTATCCCTTGGCTTCTGGACTCGACATTTGTGCTCACAAAGTGTAAGTAATGTGTACAATAATTGTTTGGAGGTTGTAACGTCTTTCTGGAGATGATTTTTAAACGCTTCTTCAGCAAGGATAGCCAAATACGGATATTAGGTGCATCGGTATTAATCCGCTTTAGCACGCAGTGCTGGATGGTGGAAGGATAACATACGGATATAATTCCTTTCCTGAATTTTAGCCGTCATTCTGATATTCGCATTTGGATTTTACTCCCCGACTAGGTTTTTATCCGCCATCGGATATAATTCGTAATCTGGATTTCCATCATCTCCATTCTATCCGCCATCCAGATATCCATTTGTCAATTTTATCCGCCATGTCCATATCCGTTATCACAAGTATATGATTTTTCTAGAACGGACAAATGTGTTACCTGGTTATCCGATTACGGATATTCTGGACACTCTACCTGTTCACCTCCGATCACTATTTCCAGAGATTTTGTACACATATTCTACACAATTTGTGTTTATATGGAAGAAACAAAAAATCTAGTTGGTGTCAGTATATATATATAGGCGTTTTTTGCTGATAGAAATTTCCCGAAAACCAATCAAGTTGCGCAGAAAACCTTTTGATAGCAATGTTTATATTTTTTCCTGAGTCATTATTAGGAACAGTAGAATTTCGCGACTCGCGAAAATTTTAAACACTCAAGAAATGACATGAACATGGTTGTCAACATTTTGTGAAAATGTGCTTTTTTAACTTACGAAATACTCGCGACATTATTTTGTTTCCATCCATGAATTCTCAGTACTACTTAAGGAAATTATACCATTTTTATTGATTCATTCACGAAAATAATCCCTAAAAGCTCGAAAAAATATAATTCCTCTTAAAAAATCTATCATCGGGACTTGCGTAGCACGGAGAATGTTAAAATGTAGTACGCTGAATCCTTTATTAGATGGCAGCAAATTTGTGAATATGTTTTGCCATCTAGCGGGTAAAATACAAACTACATGATCACAAGGCTTAAAGTTATAGAACATCATTGTAAACAATTATTCATCGTTTTTAATTACTGAAAAAAATGTACCCTTGTACTAAAAAAAATTTACCTTGTACTCACGAGTTTTTTTTTTAACATTTTCACTCAAGAAATTTTAACACCTTTATTCAAGAAATTATGTTGTCTCTAGCCATTAATATCTAAATTAAATGAATTCCAACATTTAAAGTAATCCGTCACTAACCGAGTATAAAGTTTTCAGCATGAATTGTTTCCTTACGAGAAGCTCGCCAGATCAGATTGTCGTTAGAGCTATCAGTCTTATTGAATAGTTTATGTTACAGCAACATCATTTAAAAAAAAGAAATGTGTTCCTATTGTCAGTACTTAACTAGACCTATACTAAGAATCGTCCTGTACAGGGCGTTTTCAAGCAGACGTAGTAACTGTCAAGAGTACACGTCATCCATCAAAGTAGTCAAAAGTTCCAAGCAAACAAGTTGAGAAAACATTCGTGTTCCAGAACATTGTTCATGATTCCTATTTTTCTGTCATCATTATATAAAAACCAATACAACTTCTTTAATTAGAATCAAAAATGTATTGATGTGTAAAATGTTATGTATTATGATTAAACAAGGAACATATTTTAAATTTAAAAAAAAACATATCGTTGACAGAAATGCAACCAATTAGCAACAAAAAATACAAATCTTTTTTTAGAAGACTTCCGAGAGATACAATTGTAGATATTATGTACAGCCCTGCAGTTAGACTAGATAGACAACAATCACCGAATATCCGAAAAATATATTAGCAATACAAACATTGCCTCAAATAGAACTAAACAATCTCCTCATATCTCATTCCATTTTGGGGACCATTTTATTAACTATAATGACTTCTACCCTTCTTGATTGTATTAGTCCTCACAAGCATTCATGCAGCAGCTGCGATTCGATCCCAGAACCTTGGAGCTGCTAGCCTTAGACCACAGTCAGCCTGCATATTTCAAACTTGGAAATGTGAAACCTTTTCGAATCCTTTAACAACGTAATAATATAATCAGGGACCATAAGAATCTATTGGATAACCAGTTCAAGGAGTTCCACATATGAACTGTAGAGGGAAACAGTATCAAACTACAGTCGTGCCATCGTACAGCAGAGATGTGTACTAAAACCTGTTCCAATTTTGAACTGAATACTTTTGTTTAGCCGCTGACAAGGAACGGTTGCTTCGGTGAACTTCAGTTTGATTCTGAGAGCACCAGTCCATATCTAGTTCTGGTCTTTGAAGTACTGAAGTTGTTAGAGAGACATTTTGATTAGCTGAATTTACTATATAATCTACAGTACTTATAAGTTCTTGTGCTGCTTCCTAATGCCGAAAAATTGAAAGAGATGAAAGAAAAATTACTTTTGCCATTTACCAAAGACAAAGATCTTTGCTCTAAATCTATTATAAACGGATACTGACTTACACGATTGTGCTGCCATCTCTTAAGGGTAGTAAAGGACCGCTGATGTATGTAATTTACACCGTGATCGCTAGTTGTCACAACTGTGCAATTATTGCTCTCAGTTCAAACTATTGTCACGTATTCAACTTGGCGCTCCTATATATTGCTCTATGGTGTAACTGTGGGTCCAAGTAAGTCAAGTCAGAAACAAAAGAGTTCATTGTTTACAACCTTTTCAGTATACTGTACAAAACACTACATCATTCCCTTGTTCAAAGTAATATCTCTACTAGAATTACCAGACGAAGTAATTGAAAAATGGGAACAGTAAGGTTCATAACGAAGGATGAAAGCTGGACAATAATGTTAAAACAGAAATAATAAGGTTTAAAAGGACATTGAATAGATCCAGAAAAATATAACAAATTTTAAACTTTAAAGTCTAATTTTATTTTTTAGAAAAGCATTACTTTCCGTTAATAACTTCATACTGATAAAGTACGATGTATATAAATATGAAAATGTCAACCAAACGGGTTCCATCTATCGGGGAATCTTCAACTCTACTTCTATTTCACTCGCCTTTAGTAGTGAGGATACTTTAGTGTTTCACACTGCAATTCTTTCGTTACAAAACCTAGAAAATTCGTAAAAGTAAGTTTAAATTTCCCATTATTTCGCTATAAGCTATGATGATGTTACTATTTTAGTGAAAAATAATTATAATAAACTATAAATTAATGAACACATTAAATCCATGATTGTGATTATATCATCGTTAAGTGAACATCAATAAAATATAAAGAGACGAACCCAACCCTGTAGCACAGGTGCTAACGTCGGGAACTTCAGATCGGCAATGTATAGGTACGCCGCGACCGAACATCCTGACTGAGGTTTCCCTGAGTTTAAGCAGTCCGATGTTGAGATGGTTTCTTAAGAAAGGCCCTGACCGATACTTTCCCGGTCTGAGCCAAAGATGGCAACAGGCCATAAATAAATTCAAAATGAAGAGATAAATATGTAATGTGCTTCGTGTATCTGATGGTGGCATGAAGAATGCGCAAGATATTTGTAGGGATTGTTCGTTTGTGATTATTACAAATAGATTAGTAAGTTACTTTTGTTCATTATATTTTTAAGTTAGCCCGTTATCTTTATTTTGAGGGAGAGTAGTCAAGATAAGGGAGTTATCTAAGGAAGGTAAGGAGATCTGGGAGGTTAATCAACACTTTATTATCCTTCATTTTTCATTTCATAATCAAAGGATATTGGCATTATAAGCTTTGCTTATAATCATTAGGTAAGGTATCATCAATGATAGGCTGAGAGCATCAACATGATATGCATTACCACGCCACTAACATTTAGGGCGGACAGATGCAAAATAGTATTTTCGTTCAGGGACTATTCTGGGCTTGATGTTCGACAGGTGAGGCCCTGGTATATAATACACTGACGAGAACTGTGTTAAAGATGATAGTGATAGATATTATGGAGACAAATGAGTGGTCAATATTAAATTTACTTCAGTTGTCAGGCGGCTGGTGTGCATATGAACACATGGACCAAACTAGGTAGCTAGGAGATTGGTATTGAGAACAGTACGGGTAGCGAACTGTAGGTGTTGTACAACATCTGGGCGTTGGAAGGGGTACAGACTTGGATTGCTCCTGTGATGAAAGAAAGGAATTTAGCAACTGTGATGGGTTGGGACATAGATGTAATTGCCGTAATAGAAGGTTTGTTTTCAGGGATGCGGATGGGTACAACAATTCTGGGATTTGTAGGATTTGATTCAGGGCGGTCTTTGCATTTGTAGCTGAAAGTAGGGTGCTTTTCTCCATATGTGTTACATTTGGGAGGTTGTTGAAGGTTGATGCAGTCCTTGCTATTATGGGATCCAGTACAATAGGCACAAATAGGGTTCTTAGGGCAAGTAGGAGTAGGATGTGAGTTGTAGATTTGGCAACGTTCACAACGGACAGGTAATGAAGACAGGGAGTAAGATTGTTCAACTCGGTAACGTCTTTTGTAGATCTAGGTGTCTGTGGGTTGTAAGTCGTTGATCGTGTCCTAATGATTGGTGAGTACTTTGAACATGTAACTGGGAATGCCTTTGATGGGAATACACTTGATGATTACATATCCCTCAGCTTGTATTCTTGTTCTGCCTCATCGTCAGTTACCATTGGATCCACTCCCCGAATGACTATAGATAACATAGGTGTTCTTGTGCTGAGGTTTGTTCTCAAGATGTGTGAGTTTTGATGATTGTCTGAAAATCTGAAAACTGTGTTTGTTGCTGATTTTGTGGCGAGATGCTGCTTTGATTATTGTACTAAGATACCGTTTGTTGTTGGTATAAGTCTAGAGATAGCATCACGAGGAATGCATTTTAGGAACTGATCTAGAAGTATTTTAGGAGTTTGAAATTTAGGATCAAATCCAGTCAGCAGAAATGAATATGAGGGAGTTGCTTGCAGAGTGTTCATTTGATCAGTGAGGTCCATGGATTTAGCTTCAGAATCAGAGCTGCTTAGCGTATGTGTCTTCTTTGCTGGTGGTGATACTGATGAGTCCGTCCTGATTTGCTGTCTGTACAAGATGGAAGTTGTTCTTTGCTCCTTTTCTGCTTTGATATGGCACCTAATCAATACTGAGGTGCATCTACATAGGCAGGCGGACCTGGAACTGTTGGGAAGCAAGTGGCGTCCTATGCGTCGTATCATGGCGCTGATCGGTAAGAAGCAGTTCTGGGCGAAGGTCGCGATGAATGTTAGTATGATCAGAGTGATGATGAAGTTCACACAAAGTGGAGACCACTGTCAGGCGGAGCCCGCGTTTGGATAGGGGCTCAGGAAGTGCGCACTTTTTCTATCAGTCAGTATTCGAAGCAGTGACTATCTACTGGATAAGCCTGGTCCTTTCAAAGAACCAACTGTAGCAAAAAGATCACACTGATTTTGGACACAGGAAGGTTTTCAAAAGACTGGTAATTCTGGTTGTATCCAATAAGGTAGACTTCTAATTGCCAGGTGAATATGTTCATTATCCTGGAATTGTAAGATTTCAGAAAAATTAATTGCGGCGTTGAGCTTCTCTTTGTGAAGTTACTTACGAAATATCCTGTATGTGATTGTTGTAAAGCTTTAGCTAATCAGAGCGTTATATTTTTTAATGTTACTCGTCTTGTAGTTTCTGTGTACCTGTTTAAATTCTAAAAAGATTGTAAGTGGTAATGATTCGTTGTAGTACGTGGTGCCATCTGTTGCCTGCCTGTTAAGCTATAAAACACTAAAGATTATGTTTTACACAACGGTTTTCCAACTTTCTTTATTGGTAGTTGGCTAACAGATGGCATTATACTTTCGTGAATTATCACGGCGAGGAAGATCTCGTTTAAATTCTCATTTTTAAAAGAATATTTCATAACTTACTTTTAATTGTTGCGATAAAACAGGTATTCCGTATTTACCCTCCATTTTGCGTGATGTACAGATATGATTTCGTCATAAAGCTCTTCTTTTTGGAAGTTCAAACTTTTCGCACATAAACTAGCCATATTAAGGTGAATTACTAATTTGCTTAAATAATTCACTATCCATTGTTTTGTCTATTTCCTGAAATTTCATGAAATTTGTGAGAAAAATGTGAATGGAATTTCATTTTGTCTGCTTCATTTTTTAACAACTCGATGTGGTATGAGTATGGTTTGAATAAATTAAATTTCTGGAGATATAAGTATTTAATTATATAAGCTCACTTTCTTACATACAGAAAATTCAATCCTTCATTAAATTATGTATATTGTGTAGGAGCTGCTCTATTGTACACTGTTAAACATTTTCACAGGCAGTCCTGGAGATAGGCAAATATAGCTGCCTGGAAATTAGTTAACTAGCATAATGAAAAAACATCCACCTTGCAGGTTTCAGGAAAAGAAAAAATTAGAAATTAGTTTAGACTAATTTGCTTCAAATTTGGGCAACACTTTGTACCTGCACATACCACACAGGAGTAGCTGGTGCAAAAAGAAAAAGAAGAAACGAAGCAGAAAAATTAACATGGTGGTGTTGCCACTGCGTTTTTCAAATGAGCTATATGGGAAACGTGTTTAGCAACTAGTCTGAACGCCTGGCAACACTACCATCTTCATTTTTCTTCGTTCGTTTTCTCTGGAGGAAGGGTAGTCTTATAAACATATCCATTGTTTTAGCTTCACGCGATCATCGACGGCTGCTATATATATACTCATTTGCTGCAATTATTTTATAGAACGCAGCGTTCGTGTGCTTCTCAAGTCGCTAGAAAACGGCGTTAGCATAAAAGGGCTCTTACAGTTTCCATGTTAACTGAACTAAAATAATAAATACATATTCGACCATTGTACACGAATGACTGATTCGATGGAAGCCAATCTTCACGTAACGATTTGGGGAAGTCCTCTTAACCCTTTTGTCGTATTCGAGTGTCAAAGCCTTAACTGTTTCTATGGTATAGAAACTCAAATCAACAAATACTCCTCTGACACATGTGTTAATCGAAACTTTGTAAGATCCTCGAGGATAAATCTATTAACACTTAAGATACGTTACCGGGGCAGTGGCGTATTCTGGATTCACAGCTTGGACTACCCCACTAGCCAAAGTAATAAGTAGAAAGAGGTTACGGAGGTCACACGTAGTATTAATGATAGGTGTTGTGGCCTCCCTTTCGTGTTAATTAATATTATTTGTGCATATTAAAATATTTGTTCACAAGCTTGGGCTGCGGTTGTAGCCAAGATAGTCCACAGGATACGCTCCTCTTACCGGGATATGTTAAACTAATAACCCTTTCCATGGCAACGAGACATTTCTTAGAAGTTGTGTTCGTGTATCATTTCAGAATGATTAAACCAATTACCTTCACACTTCATATGGTTATGTAGGAATATAAAACGTTAAGGTTTCAATTAGAATATGTAAAACTATTTACCACGCTATGTTAACGAGGCTCAATGTCCTGTCACATATTTTCATATCAATCAATCGTAAGAATCACTGAATAAAATCCAAACACGTTGGAATACTTTTTG
This sequence comes from Lepisma saccharinum, assembly GCA_022664845.1. Taxonomy (NCBI): domain Eukaryota; kingdom Metazoa; phylum Arthropoda; class Insecta; order Zygentoma; family Lepismatidae; genus Lepisma; species Lepisma saccharinum. The sequence continues at coordinate 3,185 of JAGDQP010033971.1, read as the reverse complement.
CAGGTACAGATTTTCCCCTAGAAATTTGACATGACGAAGTCTTATAAACTATGCCTCTACTTTTGACTTCTTCGGGTAGGTACTGAGACTGAACTACTTCCAAAACATACTTTTCACTCAGCTCTATTTTGTAAACATTGCCAAAGATGAATGCGGATCTAGTTCATATTAATGACTATCTGATATGCCCACTCGGGAACAAAATGGATTGATATGTACGTATTACGTATAACTACGAAATAAGCATGATCGAGGCTGACACAGTGTATGTCTTTCTGATATGAAGTGAAGGACTTATAAAACAAATTGGTCAGAATGCATTTGACTTTCAAAGTATAATCTAGTATATTAATAGTCTGCAAAGCTGCATTCTGTACTTATGCTATTCTAATCATTACAAGATATGTAAAAACGATTGGCAATGTACCGTACGACGGAGAAAATTTTCACGGTATTATTTTTATGGTGTCGAATAATCATCATGCTAATTTTTGATGCGGATACTTCCATACTGTATGCGAGTCATTTGAAAATTAGAATTTTTAAAATGAGTTGCCAACACTGACAATTTGGGGTGTTTGGGAACGGAGACACCTACAGCGTTTAACTATTGTTTCGAATAGAGTTTATGCGAACATTGGAGCGAGTATATTCAACACTATATAATTTAATTTAAAAAATATTTTAAATAGGTTGGCAACACTGATAACTGCGACGCAACGTAAACTAGCCGGACTACCTCTATGAAATACTTATGCACATGTATGCAAAATTTGATATAAATGAATGAAAGTCGTGTAGATTTGTATATGTAGCAGACACACAAACATTCATTTTTACATAATACTAGGATATATACCCGACCCTTAGTGCGAGATGAATATGTTGGCAACACTGACACATGAGTCCGCTTTTTAATTAAGTTAGCAACACTGCCAACTTCAGCGCCTCGAGTACCTGTATGACATGTTCCACGAGCTAAATGATACGTTTGGCGTGTATACGTCCAATGGTATGGAGCTATTTGAAATATTAAATTTCCGAATTGGTTGGCAACACTGTGGCGCCTGGAGTATCTCTATGACCTGTCCCAGTATCTACTGTGCATGAGTACAAAATTTTGTGTATATCAATGAAAGGGTGTAGAATTGCATAAGTGCATACATTTTGTATAAACTGAATTTTAAAATGGGTTGGAAACACTGACAACTGGGGTGACTGGAGAACAGGGATTACGCCAGAATTTTCAGTTTGGGAGTGTAAAGTCAAAATTGGGAAGGTGTAAGTGGAGTTTTGCACTGTCTCTATCGATTTTTGACTGTAAAAATTTTAAAGTTGGGGGTGCTCTCGAAGATTTGGGGGTGGCACCTTGCAGGGATGTCTGTCGGAATCACTATTGGAGAAGCAGATTTCTACAATATTTTCTATGTTGTCGAGAATATGTATGCCAAGTGTTGTACTCATACCTGCAACGGTACTGAAACAATTTGAAAATATAATTGTATTTTGAAAAAACGTGGCAACACTGGCAACTGGGGAGAAATACACGATTCGGAATACTTCCATGACCTTCCTAAGCACTTATAGAACATGTGTGCAAAACATGGTGGAAATCCATAGAAGCATGTAAATTTGTATAAGTAATATTCATACCGACCGAGTCGCCGTAGCTAAGTGGTATAGAGTACTGGCGGGAGGGCGTGGTTTTTTTTCTAGGACTTATGTTTCTCTAAGGGTTTCCTGAGCCACACCAGGCAAATGTCGGGATGGCACCTTGAATATAGGCCCTGACCGACATCTTCCCGAATCCTTTCCCTTCCCCAATACCGGCCTGAGCCTTAGATGCCTAGAAACCATACATAAAATTTAAGAAAAAGTAATATTCATACATAGAGACTGGCAGACAAACTTTTAATTTTATTTATACAGGTCTATTTACCGGTATTCAATAGAGTTATATTAAAATGCTTTTACATAAATTGATTTACTTTATATCACAGAACTAAGAAATATTTTGGCTTGAAGCTCCTTTGTATAATTATGTAATGTCTGAATCATAAAAAAAGTTGATAAACATTCTTTCAGTGAAAAAATTAATATTGCAGATACTGTAAACACGCACACAATACTTCCTAGAACAGTTCCAACGCAAACGAAGTATAATATAATTGAAATTTGAAGAGGGAACATAATTAATACGAGAAGGAAGTTTCACGTAGAAGGGATTAGAGAATACGGTTCCTAGTAATGATAACAAAACACTTGATTTCCCACTCGAACATAATTTGATGTCAGTTTAGGAAGTAAACTGAAACTAATAATTGCTTAAGACTTACAGGATCTTTGACTCTATCAGCATTTACTAATTTCGGCAATTATCCGGTCATTATGAACACTTGATGAAGTCGAGGAATCATTTTCAGGCAATCGAGACTCGAGTTCAGTAGGACTGAGGAGGAAAAAAAGAAGTGTTTTGAAAAATATGAAGTACAACGTCGAACGAAGTTGGTGAGAATGTTCGGAAGTTTTAGAAGATTTCTCAATTAATCGAAGTCAAAAAAGTTTGCAAACGTTCCACTTGTTTTCAATAAATGTTGCTTTTACCAAAGAATATGGTGGTCAAATATGGTCAAGGTCCGAAGCCAATAAAAGTTTCTTGGTTTCATATAAAAGCTACTTGTGTCGGTAAATAGAAGGTAAAGTAATATATCGTCACCCGTGACCGATCTAAACTTTCCATCCTAAATGTTCCCCCTTCACTTTACAATTTTTGGCTGCTATTCGGCCTGGAATGGTCTTATATTAACAAATAAGAAGTCAACCAATTTGCTTAGCTCTTCTGCTGTAGCTGTGACTTGCAAATCGTACTTTGATATTCACACTTTGTTAAAAACAAGGACATGTTTCTGACGTCATGAAAAGAAGTAAGGCCGGGAGAACCAAAAAGGACTCTCATAACCCGAAGTTTTTAACATCCTTCGCTGTTGCATATTTTAAATAATTCTTGTCAAATTTTACATCACAATATATATATAAATCATAGCCATATTCAATCCACTAGTAGTTAAGGACTCTCCCCGAAGGGAGGAGTTGGTCTACTGCTCCCACCCTGACCAGAGGGTTTGGGAGAGGAGAGCCGAAGCTCTCACTGTGATCGCCACTGTCTTTTATTCATAGCAGCTCCC
>JAGDQP010033970.1:0-20380 GCA_022664845.1 Lepisma saccharinum | reverse complement strand
TTGTGAGTGATGCTTTAGGTGAGAAACAATGAATGTTAGGTTCAAGTGGAATTAATTCCGTAATAACGGATGAACAATACTAAGGATTAAGACAGTTATAATTCTAATGCGAAAAGATAATTAGAAATAACAAACAAAATAAATTTATGACAAACTTGAAGTGGTTCGAACTATTTTAGCAGACTAATTTGATCCGCGTCCTGGCCATTCATGATCCACCATCCCGGTTTACAAATCGTGTTTCTACTAGTGACAAGTAGAAGTGTTAAAAGTTCAAAATTGTGTAGTCGTTACCCCAGATGATGTTCTGGAAGTGCGTACTAACGAAACTTGTGTTATAGATGTATAATCAGAATGGGAATAGGCCTACATACAATATTAATTATCTATTGCAACTTGGGATACATCTGAGTGAAATTAAGCCAGCCTTCTACCTTTTTGTTTGGCTATAACATAAAAGTAAATCGAACATTACTTACATTGAAGGGGGTGGAATGCACAACCTAACAAAGAAATATATTAATATAGAGCTAAATAAATAATGAAATATAAAAAAAAAACGCTGTTCTAGTGAATGGAATGAGCATGGAAGTGACTGCCTATGGTTATTTACTGACACTTCATAATTACTTCGCAATATTCAAACTGACATACTTCACAGCAAAGTAAGAAACTGCAATCACGTGGTCTGCAGTTACACTAAAACAACTGGTCTTTGAAATGTTGAATTATTTATAAACACTGCCCAACTCTTTAAATTTTTTATATCCACTATTCTCTATGTCCTTGCTTATGTATACACGCTCACGGTCCGTACAGTGACGTCGCACGCCTTGCAACCAACAGCTACTGTTTCCCTTAAATCTCGCTCTTTGGTTCCCTCAGGGTGGATCCATTGGTTGAATGAACTTTGATTATTCTCAACGATTCTTGTTCGACTTCGATTATAAATACTTCAAATTCTCTACACGAAAAACCTGTTAGAAAATTCCTGACTCTTTTCCAAAATTCCCGATTATCCAAAAATTGTGCCATAGATTCCTCAAATGAAATGCGGGATTCCCAGAAATACTCTGGAGTAAATATGGGTCGAAATAAACATGACTAAGACAACTTTGTATTAATACAGATGATAAACGTTATCAACTGGTCAATGGCGGTCTAGTAACTGATAACAAATACACCAAACGATCGTTGAAATTATGTCATTTACTCCTGTCTGATATGTAACCACGCTTTTTTTTTATTCAGTCCGCAAAGGAAATCTGCTTCGGGATATCGACTTTGCGCGCACGAATTATTGTTACTTGCTGAAAGATAGTTAATTCCATTCACGCTTACTTCGACTTATCTTTACTCCAGAGAATTTCTGGAAATCACCTATTTCCTTCGGAAAAATCTCTTGAGCATCCATTCCAGTTTTGAGACATGCATTTTTGGATAGAGCAGGTTTGAAGTCTTTGAGGGTACCATGCAGCTTCACTACTAGTATTAATGGTATTGGAAATATGGTTTCTGCCACACTTTCGGAAGCCTATAGCGCTGAAACGAAGCATTTGTGCACCCTCGATAGTTTGCAGTTTTTTTTTTCTTCCTTCCTTATTTTCATGCCAGAATTCTCGTAAGGTAGTTTTGTAAAACTTTTGGTAAACTTTATTTTATATGCGCCAGTCTGGTAACTTTAGACTTCGGCCCGTCACGATAGATCACGATCTAGTTAAAATCCACACCCATGCCCCTGCCGGGACTCGAACCCTGGACCTTCGAGTCGTTGGTCTAAGAGGCAGTTTCGTCGGTGTTACTTTGCAGCACCCTGTAGATTCGAGTCCTATTGTCGCGCATACTAATGTACATTTTTCAGGGCTTTCCTCAGCTTTGCCAGACGATTGTCGTTATGATACCTAAATCCTTCCCGCTATTCATAAGAGCTTTGATCGATGACTACTTCTTCCTTCTCGCGGAATTGCTCGGCAAGGGATGTTATCCTTCGGATATATGACATGCTTAGGTCGTAGCAGCTTTCAGATCCTAAATGTCAATTTAATACAAAACGAGAAAGAATGAGAGAGAGAGAGAGAGAACAAAGAAAACCGAAGACTCGTGAGAAATAATACGATAAGAACACAAAGATTACTACAAAAACATGAGGACAATTCCCAAGTCATTAGTATCCAAAATCATCTCAGAATGCTCATACTCAAGACTATGTATCTTCCCTCTAGTTATCTTTATCGTCATACTAATCAATGTAAACCACTTTTCTACCCAGTGCGTTAAGCAAGGAGGTACCCTGAACAACAGTAATGAGTAATTACTCTTCAAACTTGACATATTCTGTAAAAATCACATCTATCTACACACACTATTCTTCATCCATAGTAAATATTTAATCTGGAAACAAATCATCGCAGATTTTACAATACCGCCTAAGTCGCAAAATGTAAATTTTACAAGAGGAGAAAAAGCAGCACTATAAAATGGGGAGAAACGAACACAGAACTTTTCTGTGGCCACTCCAGAAGTGGGTGTGTTTACTCCAAGGAAATTAGAGATGCAGTAGTAACACATGTATCACAAATTACTTCTAATACCATTCACTATGGCTTGGTGACTAAATTACACATAATTTATACACAGTAGACACTGGTTCTTCATGTAAATAAAAACATCGTTAAGCTTTTTCAATTCCTGTTTTTCTTTCCTATGGTCCCACGCTAGTGGAATAAATTGTATCATAGACTAAATAATAATATACACTTATGCCGCTTACCTATTCTCGTCTGCGCTAAAATCAATGGGTGTTTGCTTAAGAGTAAGTGATTTTGAACCCTCCCGTCTGGTGGCTCTGTATACTACTGGAAAAAAACAGCGACAGAAAATAGTATCCAGAGCCACCTAACGGCGGGGTTCAAAATCGCGTGATCCTTAGCGTAAACGAAAATAAGTAATCGACATGTCTATATTATTATTTAGTCTATGTTTGTATATGAGTCGCCGTGGTTCGGACGGTAGCGCGTCTGACTACGAATGGGGCGGTCCGGGTTCAAATCCCGGCCTGGACACTGGAGACTTTTATCTCAGTGTTCCCATGCCTGGCGCTCTGAGGTGCACTCAGCCTCCTACCAGTGTGTCCTGGGCGCCTTGGGAAGGTAAAGGCAGTCGAGCGTGGGACTGACCACCCCACCTCACTTCGTACCGTACGTCAAGAAAATGTGGAGCGCTAACTCCACATCCCCATGCGTATCGCACAGGGGATAGCTTTTTTTTACCTATGTATATTTAAAATATGTTAACAAATGTTCATCATACCTGTGCCACTGAGTACGCTTCGCACATCATGACATCTACATATTCCTCCACCTTCTCGTAATTTCCTGATTGACAAATTTCCAATAGGCCATTGACCCACTTCTCTGGAACAACCTAAAATTGATTAGAAGGAAAAAAAAATACGTGAATAACCGTATGAACCAGCTAAGACCTGAAGTTGTCATGAGTACCGCCCGAACATAAAGGAAACGGTAAGCACACGGAGAATTACTGGATGATAGATAAGTACTGAACCAATGGCTTTAACTGTTGAATACTTGGGCTATACTGAACTCATAGAAAAGGTAAAATGCAATTGAATGAATATTGTAGTTTCTCGCAGCAAGTCGCACATCATCGTAATAGAAAATAAATACAAACAGTATGTAGTCTTCTGGAGTTTTCAAGGCTAACGGTAGGTGACACTGTTTTTTGTAACATCCATCTCTCTGGTGAGAATACATGGAACTCATTGCATTTGGCTTTATCATGTTATATATTTAATACAGCTGGCTTAATTTCATGTAACGATAAGAAGAATACAACTTTTAATAGCGGTACTTTCCTATTTGAAGAAAAATAATTAAAACGGAACAACATATTAAGTAATGGAGGAGGAGGAGGAGTAGAAGAAGAAGAAGAGAAAGAAGACCACGCAACTATTACCTAAGATTTTAAGAAACAGAAAATTTAAGTCATTAAGAGGAAGAGGGAGTTGGCTACAGCTGCCTGCAAAATAAGCGTCCAATTTAAGATGCGTTTTCACACATTTCTAGGGATATCGTAGTTTCACGTGGTTCCTTCGAAAAAATGACTCAATAGCCCCTTCAACATATTTCGGGGAATTATGAAAGTACTTAAGTGAAAACCATGCGTGCTATTTTCTGTTTAGAAGTAAGGATTGTTGTAATGGAAAGTTCCATAAGAAAGTTGTTACATGGGCTGCTAAAACATCCTTTATTTCTAAGAAAAAATACGTCGCGGAGCCTTCAGTTATTTAGTTTTACTATGCCATGTATTGTGTTTAAGGGGCTATTGAGTATTTTTTTCGAAGTAAGCACATAAAACCATGATATTGGTACAAATGTTTGAAATCCATGTTAAATTGAACACTTATTTTGTAGGCTGCACTAGCTAAGTCCCTCTCCCTCTTAACATGACACTCTAGGCGCAGTCACGATGTTAAAAAATAAAAATAGTTTCATTAGTTAAAATGTACAAAAAATTTAGAATGCACTACAGTGCAATGGTGCACAATGGAAATGTGGAAGTAATTACCGTCAGAACTCCATATCACCTAAAATCAAATCTAATGACATAAACAAAAACACCATCACAAATTTTATATCATTATATTTAAATGTGAAATTAAATGTTGGTTACCATGGCAACAGTAAGCCCGTATTCTTGGTGTGGTTCAACTTCTACAGGGTGTTGCAAAACAACACTGACTAACCTACCTCCCGAAATTCCTGATATGATTACTTACTCTATGGCTTACGGAACTCGCAAGTTCATCGCCGTAGTGATGAACGTTCGCCATCGGGATCTATCCTGGGCAAGACCAAGCCAGTTTTCATCACAAACACCTACTTCTCGAAGATCCCTTCTAATATTGTCCTCCCAACGTCGTCTCGGTCTTCCCAACTGTTTCTTTCCATCCGGCTTTCCAACCAAGAAGGAATATAACCTTCGTTTTTCTCCCATCCGAGCTACATGGTCTGCCCATCTTAGTCGTCGTGATTTCATTATTCTTACAGCATCGGGTGAGTCGTACAGTCCGTGAAGTCCTTCATTATGCAGTCTCCTTATTTCTCCAATTATCTCGTCCCGTTTCGGCTCGTATCTCTTCATCAAAACCATATTTTCAAACAATCGTATCCAACTTTCGCAACCATAAAGTATTACCGGCAGAATAACCGTTCTGTATATTTTTCAATTTCAACTTCCTTGATAGTAATCGCGAGGTTTCGAGTTAATGGACTGAGCAGAAACATGCGTTGTCCGACACTAAACGACTTTTCATTTTATCCGTGACCTCGTTTTCGTTTGTTATGTATGCTCCCAAGTATTTAAATTTGTTTACTTTCTCTATGAACTCATTCTTAATTGTTACGTACCCATTTCCGTTATTCCCTGTGTTTCGACTTATCATGTATTTTGTTTTCTCTATGTTTACCTGTAGACATCTCATGCACGCTTCTACTAAGACATCGGTGTTACTTTGTAGTGCCTCTATATCTTCCCTTATTAAATCTACGTACATCATCCGCGTCCACAAACAGTTGATTCAAGCCATTCAACGTTAGTCCCTTTTTGTTCTCTTTTATTTTTAAAATCGCATATTCTAAGGCAAAGTTAAACAGTAGTGGTGACAAGGCATCGCCTTGTTTCAATCCGCTGTGAATCTTGAAACTATCTGACACATTATTACCTACCCGTAGTCTGCTTATGGGGTCGCTGAGACACATCCTCACAAGTTGAACAAGTTTATTCGGAATTCCAAATTGAAACAGGATACTGTACAGCTTTTCCCTTTTAAACAGAATGATAAGCCTTCTTAAAACCAATGAATAGCTAGTGAACAGTCCCATTGTATTCCCATTTCTTCTTTAAGATTTGTCTCAAGGCGAAAATCTGGTCCAACGTGGATCTATAAATGAAGGAGAGGCCATCCAGGGTGCACAAATGCTTGATTTCGGCGCTACAGGCTGCCGAAAGTGTGGGAAAATGAACTCTTAGAGACTGATATTTCCAATATAATTAATAGTAGAACTGAGGTGGTAGGGATCATCAAAGACCAGAACCTGCTCTATCCAAAAATGCATATTCCAAAATTATGATATGGATGCACAAGGAATTCCCCATAGGAAGTAGGGTACATTCTCAGGAGTAAAGGCGAGTCGAAATAAGCACGGCAAGGACAACTTTTCGTCCGGGTACGCAGGACAAACGTAATCACTGGCATCTAACTGGGCAATGACAGGATCTTTTACTGATAAAATTTACAGCAAATGTTCGTTGAAATGTATGTAATCCCTACTTGCCGCAAACGAATCCTTGTTATTTGCTGGAAGGTAGCCCTATTCATGCTTAATTCGACCCATTTTTACTTTAAAGAATTTGTGGGAATCCAATACTTCCTTTGGGGAACCCTCACGCACCAACTCGACAGTTTTTGAATATGTATCTTTGGATAGAGCAGCTTTGAAATCTTTCAGGGTACCATGCCCCCCTTAGTTTTACTGTTAATGGTATAGCAAATGTCACGCTCTAAAGTTCATTCTCCCACGCTTTCAGCAGCTTATAACACCGAAACGAAGCATTTGTGCATCCTCGATGGTCTATACCTTTTTTTCTTATTTTCATATCAGGATTCTCATGAGATGGTTTTGTCGGTATTGTTTTGCTGCAACACCCTGTATAAATAAGCGCATGTCTACACCTTTTGTTTGGGGAGGAAGCTTCTTGGTTACCAAGGCAACAGAGCAAATGTGACGTCATATTAAATCTGGTAACCTGCGAATATCTACATCATCAGTATTTCTATAGTCCACTCTTAACCTAGGTTCCTGTTCTAAAGAAAATCACATTTTCAACGTTCCCGTTAATCCGCCAATGCCCTCTATAACTTACATTTATGAAGAATTACTTTTGTAACTTACATTTGTACGAATGAAGAACTTACATTTAAATGTAATTTCTAACAGGCCAGTCCAAGGTAAATAAAAAGTATGTTACTCATAATGTGGTTCTTTTTTTTTTAATTGCTACTGTGGTAGATTTCAATATTAAAAAAAACACACACACTAAAATGGCAATGATTTAGCTATTAGGATACATTAAAATACAGACTGTATTGTAAGTTCAGTCAGTGTGTTCAATAAACCACGCAACCCAAAGCAATTCTAAACAGTGATGTTTTACTGTTCTTTTCTGAACGAATAGTGCTTTACCGTGCTATACGATGGTCTTCACATTGAGGGAACGAATATTCATTCTTGAGCACTACATGTAAAGCCGCAGTTATGGGGAAAAGGCGGGAAGCATTTACATAGACACAGAAATCGAGTATTAAAAACGCCTCTAATGACAAATGTAAGGTGGTCACGGGTATTGTAGTCGATTCACCAATGAAAGATCGTTCAACAACAGTGCTGATAAACGAAAAAGGTATAAGATATTCAACCAGGAATGGTTCTCAGTTCCAAGAAGTCCGTGCGGTTTCTCGCCCAGCAAAGTTGTCTCTCTGTGAACTCTGCGAACACAGCTTTTACGAAGACGCTACACTTGGTTTCCCTACAAGATCTATCTGTGCGCGAGGAACATTGTCAATGATTCAGACGCAGCAATGTCAATGGTTCATGGAACACGTGACTCCATATGGAGAATAATTAGACGGTCGATACTGGATGAACGAGTAGATTTCATTTGCAATATTACGTCAATTATCAGAACATACGAACAAATAAGTAGCCGACAATCCTCTATCTTACACAAAGAGTCCTTCCTTTATCTACATAGCCAGTTGGTGTCTGGGTCACAATAGCTCGAGAAAGAGCATTTTCATCCTCTTCTTTGAAGAAACAGTAATTAAATGACCTGTATTAGTTACCAGTACACGAATTTCTTAGCACACTCACACACGACGAACAGGAAAAGACTGGTGTCAGTAGAATCCATCACAGAGATTTTTTTATTTATTTAAGGCCTTCAGGCAACTTCGGCTCAGGCCGTACGGATGATGATGAGATGAATTGGCTCAATGAAAAAAGTGGGAGGAAACGGGAGAACCCCCAGAAAACCCAAGCACACGGTGTTTGTCCACCACAAAACCCACATGACATGAGCAGGGATGGAACCGATGACCCCTAGCACCAGAAGTGAGCGCTGTTCCATGAAACCACTATGGACCTCCCATCACCAAGAACCACGGCATTCTTAGAAAAAATATTCTTTGGTTGGAAGCATCATTTCGTAAGGCTGCGATCTTCAAGATCGCCCGATCTCATTCTAAGTTGACACACTAACGCAACTACAGAAAAGCATTAAGTTTCGTGCAGCAAGGATTCCTCAAAATACACCCCGACAGGTATCACGTAATATGATTTCACGTGTGCACTTGCATTAAACTGTAGGTGGAGCACATTTCCAACATCTGCTTTAACTTTCCCTCATTTCCTATGAGCTGCGAGACTTACTGAACATCCTGTATTTCACCCAAACCATAAAAATTTAAAGATTTCTTACCCCTGTTACTTCCAACACATCCTCCTTAGTAATTCCACCTTTTCCTTTCAATCGCGCGCAAGACTGTGCACACGTGATGGCTCGTCTCATATCACCACCTGATGTTTGTACTAGACATTCCAATGCTTCAGGGTCACAGGTCACCTTTTCCTCATTCAACACGTGCTTTAACCTCTCTACTATCACATCATGGCCTACAAAAGATGTAAGATGACATTACCACTAAAAAGGAAGATCATTGTAGTAAATAAATCATGCACAACTTTTCTAAACACACACCTGGTACGTATATAATAATTGCTTTGAAACATGCAGTACATTTTTTCTTTGAGTTTGCAACTGACTATTTCAAATTTCATTTTGGCAAGCAAATACCATGCTTCCAACCTTTGTCCAATGATAAAGTTCAAGTACTTTCAAGGACCTTCTCCGGAACTTACCTTAGCTTTCAAGGACTACTTTGGAAATAAATTATAGTCCAAAAACACACAGAAAAGCCCACACCATCTTACTAATATGAAAATCCTTGATACAAATAACACGTGTTGCTTTGTACTTGTCTTCTGATTGCTACGACCAACCGCCAGCTAAGAATCTTGAAATTTTCTCTTTCCAGGCATCTTTACCAATCAAACACACCTACATATACTTGTAAAAATATTCGGGCAGGGGGTAGTTCTATCAATTTTTGTTAATATAAAATGTATTACATAATACAGCAGTTTTATTTTTAAGCAGAGAAAAATAAAGGGAACGTATATAAAAATTAAGTACAATGCTCAGATAGTTATTATTCTGGACTCTTTAGCCCCCCACCCCCAGCAACTCCTTAAAATGAAATACTGATCTTCTATTTTCTTTCTGATTCCAATCTGTTCCGTACTGAGGAGAAAAAAAAATATATTTTTTCTATAGCATTCATGTGAGGGGATTGAGGAGAGAGATAATGACACTTCAGAACAATTGCAAAGCACCAACAACTTCATAATATGAGCGAAGTGTTGTGGATCGTTGTCACTAAAACACTGCACTCAAGATCACTAGATTCTCACACTTTCCTTCAAACTGTACACGTCTGTAGTTGTACATAATAACGCTTGTCCATATTATCTTTTATGAACAATAATTTGTAGACGCCATTTTGCGTCGTCATCACATTTCCGCCACCATGTTTATGTAAATGATTTTGCCGTTCGAACAATAAGTTGTATTTGTTCTCAATTTCCACTAGGCCTCATCTCTGCTGGCGTCCTGTGCAGCAAATTCCAGTCTGTTTTATTTGTTTATCTTGCTGACGAACGGCTTTCTCCGCGCCACTCGAACATGACAGTTGGACCTTTGCAACATTTTTCGTACAGTTTAGGAGAGAACAGTCTTCTTTTTTTTTTTTTTTTTTTTTAATTTATTTATTTATTTCACCTTGACCAACCAATCAATCGGACTACTGATCGAGCAATACACCTTGGAACCGAACCTGAAAATTAATACTAAAATTTACAACAGATTTCAAATGCCGATTTTTCCGTCCACACTTTCAAGCATTACGAGGCGAAAGGGAACTCACCTAGCGGTCGAAATCGAAACTTGGAACATCTTGATGTGAGAGGCTCTATAATTCGACTCACGTAGTTGCAAATCAAGCAAAACCGAGTACTTTTACTCTCCTTCTCCATGGTACGTCGCAGCGCAGCCTGTGCGGCACCCGTCATCGAGTCAGCCTCATCCAGGATTACTATTTTGAACGGAGGACACGGTTTACCACTGGAAAGCAAGAACATTACACTAACTGTAATAGAAATCATTTCAATACATTTTACAGCTGTGATGAATGTGTACTAATGAATGAGTGTCTACTAATTTTGTGACTTGAAATTTCCTGAGTTTTCCAGGTTTTCCATGAGAACTTTTTCCAAATTCTCTGAGTCCTTAGCATAGTGGAACATGTAAATAATAAGCAATGACATTTTGTTTTAATCCCACCACCACCCAGTCCAAGCATTTTGTATATTATTGGTATTTCACGAGGAAAAAAAATAATATATAATTTCTTTAAAACAGAAAATTTAAACACATTGAAAAAAATCCAGTCAGCGGTGGGAATAGAAACCCACGATCTCTGCCTTGATCAGGCAGTGCTCTTACTAACTGTGGACAGGTCCATCTCATAAATTTTCCCGAGTTTTCCTCATAAATTAGAGACTTCCCCGAGTTTTCCACATTTATAAAATTCCCTGAGTATTCCAGGTTTCCCAGAGTGGTACAAGGCCTCTGAATGCTCTCTGAACTTGAATACAAGGGGGTCTAAAAAGTACCGATGATATGTGAGAACGAACTATAATAATGATAATGTTGTGTAGATAAAATATTAAAATGTAAAATTTGAATGAAAGCTGGGAAGTAGTACTTACGTTCCTTCCTACGGGAATTCATGCGCACTCTTTAACACTTAACACAATAAAAAGTCACTACTTATTTGGAGGCATATGTATTATCTTCAGTAGTATTACAGGATGAAGGTATCACACAGTCGCATGTTCTGTTGAGCAAAGTTATTTTATTACAGTGTTCGATTTGTGTAATTTCCAGGAAGCTGAGACACGTACAATAACGTATTTTAGGCCCTTTCATATCCCAGGCCAGGGTTAGGTATCGATAAACAGAGCCAGAGAAAACAGTTAGAGGGGGTGGGGTGGAATCCCAACCACCACCCCTTAGAAATCGAGCACTTGCTGACTGGTATTTTTATTCTACTTGTATAATACGCTTGAGGATGAGAAACAAACCTCGAAATATCTAGTCACTTTTTTGTTCTAATTCTGTTAATAATAGTGCACATGAATTCCTTTAGGAAGGAACATGAGTACTACTTTCCTTCTTTTATTGAAATTTTTACCTTTAATGTCAGCTATACGACCTCTTCCCATTTGTACTTAAAATATCATCAAGTGTATATTTTTAAATTTTGTCGTGTCGCGTTATCTACCAAACTTATTGACGTTATACAAAAACCATTTTGTGTTTATATTGTTTTATGAATTCGCTTAACCATCATATACTTGCAGCGTTGATTATAGTAAATTAGAAGCTCTCTAGTTGTCAGGATTGTAATCTTTTTGTTTCTATTTTCTGCGCGCTTAAAAAATTACATTTTCTTGCTAAACATTATTATTAACCGGGGGCTCCATAGTCTAGTGGTTAGAGCGTTGGAATCATGTCCGCGTGGTCCCGGGTTCAATTCTCGGCTGGAATCCTACTTTTCGGCGTCCACCCAGCGTCGTCAGGCAAACTGGGGAGTCACGTTAATAAAAACTCCTAGAAAGCCCCTAGTACGCCTGTTCGTGGTCAGGTAGCGTGCAGTGCTGACCACACAGCAGCCTCTCAGGTGGAAGCAGTTCCACCAACCGCGGACAGATGGCGTTGGGGAAGGCTCAGGGCCTATCGGCCTGGCACGCCAGTGGTTATTACATTATTATTATTAACCTCAATCTCAAACATGGCAATTAAAAAAGTACCTCTTTCATGTCAATAAGCTATTTTCTTTTATACATATATAGCTCTCAAACACAGTAAATCGGTATATATGATTATCTGTTTGACGAAGGATTGATTTTCCTCATTGTTCGAACTGAATTTATTTTAAGGCCTTTAGGCAACTATAGCTCAGGCCGTATGGATGACGATGGGATGAATTGGTGGAATGAAGAAAGTGGGAAGAAACGGGAGCACTCGAAGAAAACCCACGCACACGGTGTTTGTCCACCACAAAGGCCACATGGCATGAGCAGGGATCGATCCGACAACCCCTAGCACCAGAGGTGAGCGCTTTACCAACTGAGCCACCGTGGCCCCCGCCTGATTGTTCGAGTAGCCTGCTCCAACACACTCTGCCTAAGTATGTAACTTTATCTTCATCAACGATTGAATTAATTTTATTCACACTGCCATCAGCGTTATCGTTATCAATAAGCCTAACTCTTGCCCTAGGTCATTCGTGGCATCGTCTAGACTTGACGCATTAGTAGTTGGGGAACGCGAGTACGATTTGTAGGTAGATCAGTAAACCTTCGGTTCTCTCGAATCAACGGGCCCAAGAAGACAAAATTAACAACCTGAGACACTACACAAGACGTTCCGGAACCCTTACAAGTCTCAGATCACTGGAGTTTTTCCTGAGGGCACTTCCATACTATACGATTACAAAAAAAAAAAGGAACACTCACTTGACCAGCATTAATTTCTTGACTTCTCTAGGTATTTATTTATATATTTACATAACACATACCTAACAAGGTATCATTACGATTTTATGAATTCGCTTTATCAATGCTTAACACCGCCAAAGTTCGAAAAATCTTTCTTTCGATCTTCCTTTCCAGCCACTGGAAGTGCTGCACTTATCAAGAACATGAACTTCATCGATGGAAATGCAGTGGTAGAACACCTAAAAAAAACTAGCTTCATGTGGTAGAACACCTAAAAAAACAACTTCGAAACAGACTTGGAAAAATTTAAAAAGTAAACCGTGGGCGCGTAAAAATGTTTGCTTAACAAACAAACACACACACAGATTTTTGTACTATGACATGCACAGATAACTGTGTAATTTCTTAGGAACCTTGACGCACACAACATGATGTATCGGCGGACCGTTAACGAGTCAAAGGCTAATGATGATCTAAAATTCACAGAATAACTAATGTAATATCCTTTTTAATGCATGCTTAATTGCAAATATCTTGCACCTTAAGGAAAAGGGTAATGGACAATCGGGTTTATGACATCTTTCAGAGGTATTTGAAATTGAAGCAACAGGTGTAATGAATAGTTCAGGTACGTGGTCAAGATTTTCAGTTTTGTAGAAAGAGTAACGGATCATATTTTGGAAAATTGGAGCCGTAAACTGGGAGTGAGAGTGCCTGTAGACTAATGAGATCTTCTTGTTGCCCGATTTTGAAGTTAGAAGAATTAAAGTACAGTAACTTTCTATAGTCAGCAGACAAACACCTTCGAATATAAAGAAATTACAACATTTTTATCTCATGCGGACTCGTTCTTTCGGAAGTTATTTTTTATAATATATTCAGTTTCTTTTATATTTATTTATAGGACTCTTCATTTTCGTCACTGATCAATACTAATATTATTTGAAAAAGAAAGCAAACAATTATTTGCACAAAAAATTTTTCTTGTGTTTATCTAAATATTCGCAAAATGTCAGTTTCAAGGCTTCTTTAGGTGTTCTATGGAATGATGCTATGATTTCCAGCGATGTATTCCATATTCCTGTTGACTGTAGCGCCTCTAGTGGCTAGAAAAGAATATAAAAAGCAAGACTTTTCTAACTTTGACGTAATTTCTCTCCATTCCTATTTAGCTCCCACCGCTAAAATCTATTTTCTAGGTTTCTTTGGTTGATTGAATTATTATCGTCCTAATCTTCTGGTAATCTACTAAGGACAGGACCTACAGTTTAATGTGGGCTCCGAACCACTTGTGCCCCCACCGGGTATCGAACCCGGGATCCATTGATTACAAGGCAGCGAGCGTTACCACTCAACCCACCGGGGACACCTGCATTTCTTTGGATGCTCTATCGAATGATGTTAGACATTTTCAGAAATCGAATTCACAAAATCGCAAAATTCCTTGTAAGCAATAAATATGGTATTTAATACAGAAGTACACACGTCACGAATTTCACAATTACCGTAATGCTATATAAAAGTAGTTTTTGGAGTGATAATTTGAAATCACTACCTCCAGTTGCAAAAGTCGCCATGTCTTACCGGTACATCTCATTAGATAAGATATTGCCGTTCTAAAGAAATGAAAGTACAACTCATGTGAGAAGAAGTACAGAATGTACATTTAATACTCCCTGACTTTTCAACGATTTGTTCAACACTGATTTCCACGACTTTTCCGAATTTTCTAGGTAATTGCGAATCCCAAAGATGATACAAAAAGTAACGCGCTCGAAACGCAATTACGCACCTAGCACATGATTTGTTGATCCAAGTTCACCTCACGTAGAAAGACAAGGCATATGTGTTTGTTTTATAGGTATCACACTCAGTTTCACAGAAAATGGCCAATGGTAAAATTTGTTACATGCCGTTAAGATTCACAATTTCGCAACATTAGATACGTTTTTACACAGATGGTATCACGTGTTGTTCTTGTCACATATAGTAGTCTGATGTTGCCATATAACCTAACGTTCAGGACTTGACATGAAATATCCCAACGGAAGTCCTGGGAGCAGTCCTTGTACTGCCTTCGAGGATGCACAAATGCTTCGTTTCGGCGCTATGGGCTGCCGAAAATGAACTTTGGCGCTTGATCATTCCAATACCATTAATAGGAGAACTGACGCGCCATGGTATCCTCAAAAACTTCAAACCTGCTTTATCCGCAAATGCATATTACAAAATTAAGCAATGGGTGCGCAAGGGATTCGTCAAAGAAAATAGGGGATTCCTAGAAATCCTAGGAAATTAAAGGCTGGTAATATTATTGAATCTTATTGTCTTATTTAAATATCAGGAATCTCGTTATTTGCAACACCCTGTATACATCAAGCCAAGAAAAAAGTTTTTTTGAAGAAATTCCGAAATCTGCTTAGTTTCGGAGCTTAAGAAGCACCAAGTTACAGCAGCATCGTCACAAGGTCACGTAATGACGTGAGCGGTGTCAGCTTACCAAATCACACTGGAAGTAGTACGCAATACATCTATTTAAGTTATGTGTATGATTGTGGAATGCAGCTTAGAGCGGATTTGTATGCTTGCCCTATTGTCTAACTCCTTGACAATGAAATTGGTTGCGAAACCTGTCTATGTGGCACTCCCTCAATCATAAACAATCCTTAAATAGATGTATCTGGTACTACTTTAAGTGTGATTTCCTAAACCGACACGTTTACGTCATTATGTTGAGCTATGACGTCATTTGTGACGATGCTTCCGTAACTATGAACGCCTGTAGCTCCGAAACTACGCATAAACTTGAATTTTTTTTAATGCAAATAATCACGTCCAGAAGTTTGCACAATTATTTCGGATACTCCGTTTTCTCCCAAAATGGTAAACGAATATTCTAGATGATAAAAGAGATAAAAATTGGACATTTTACTATAAGGAATGTGAGGGGGCGATAGACTATATCTGGAAACGCATACAGATATTGTATTACAAGTCAAATCGGCCGTGGTAATCCAGTGGAACTATGCTCACCTCGTCATCGGGAGGACCTGGGATTGAATTCCGGACGCCATCCTAAGAGCGTTTGTTTGGTTCCCTTTAGTCACACAAGGTGAATGTCGGGATGCTACCTTGAAATATGCCAGGGCCTGATCTCATGGTAATAGTCAAGTAAATGTAGTCATGGTCTCTAGCTCCAAAGTGCTAAAGATCTAGGTATAAAATTTCAATAATTCAATGCATGATAAGCTATACGCATACCAGCTCCCGTGATTTTGTGGTTACGCGGACGCATGCAGGTTCTAGTCCTCGTACTGGCCATATACACAGTTTTTAAGTGTCCTCTCACCAGTCAAATGCCGGGATAGTACATAAAAACCTAGTCGCTACGTTTTCCGTTTCCTTCGCTCGGAAGAAAACTTACGAAGGGAAGTTATTCTTCAGACACGTGACGGGGCTTCGGCCATAGCTGCTAATCTAGTTAACAAATTATGATATATATATATATAATAGCCTATACGTTGTAAATCTCAGCAATTCTTTTAAATTCAGTTATAAACGTCATCCGTCAATCACGGGAGATGCTTTACAATCAGAATGAACATACTTCTCAAGTTCTAACAAAAAAAAAACTTCCAAATACAAACCTAGAACCTTAATAAATGTACGAAAGGATTACATAAAGTAAATCAATTTTTGTACATAAAACTTACTCTGGTCGTACTCCACTAGCTGTTAGCTGTGCAAAACTCTTCACTTTTTCTCGTATCACTTGAATTCCACGTTCATCTGAGGCGTTTAGTTCCAGTATTCTAGAATGAAAAAAAAAGTATTACTAATAAAAGCCTATTTTCTGCTAATAACATCAGCAGCATCTACAGCACCTTGTATTTTAAAGTACTATAAACTCTGGTAGCTATCTTCCCATTTGGCTTCTCATGCTGGGTCAACACAGACACAGGAAACATCACCAAGTAATACAAGCCCAGAACCGCTCAGCTCAGTACGTACAGCTGTGGATAAAAGTATTGTCGCAAGTCTTACAAATACGATCGCTCTCATTTAACTACATATCAGGAAAAGATTTTCCTCAGAAATGGGTCATTTGATTGTGCATAAGTCTTTAGGTCAACAAACTTATATGACGTTTCAATATTTATTCTTGAAATAAAAAAAGTCAGTTATAGGCATGCGACAAAGCTTTTGTCCACAGCTATACTCTGAATTATACTCTGCAAGTACTTGTATTTTTACACTTTTCGCTTTCAGCAAGTAAATTTGAACCGATATTTTTTAAATAAATATCTGAAGCGTATCAGGGGGAATAAATGAGGATCACTTTGCGATGAAAAGAGGGTTGCAGTCTACTATTGGTATAGAAAATCACAGAGTTAGATGCAATAGCAGGGAATACAAAAAATAGTTTCTTCCTTCTCAGAAGCACGATCAAAGGACCTTTAATCTTTAATCCGTTGTACTCTTGAATGTTTGTTCTTCCCAAGATCTAACAAATATCCCGTTTTTGTTCCCATCTGTACATAGGCACATTAAGAAGCATGAAACTTATATCTATCATTCAGACGTTCTGTATACAAACTATCAAGTTCAACTTATTTAAGAAAAATATTTGTTCACAATTGTTATGGGTAATTAATTTGCCGTCCTAAGTCAAATGCTAACACTTCTTTTTATCGAAATGAGTCAAATGCTTTCACGAAATCTAATGCGCATCTACTACAACGGTCACACTGGGAAGCCGGAGGAAAAGAAGCTGTTGGAAAGACCGAGACGTCGTTGAGAAGACAATATTAGAAGCGATCTCCGAGAGATGTTCGTGGTGAAAACTGGTTTGATCTTGCCCAGGATAAAATCCAATGGTGAATGTTAATTACTGAGGTGATGAACTTGGGAGTTCCATAAGCCATCGAGGAATCATATTACATTCTCTCCTACCATTCAAGAACACAATACGGAAGTTACATAATTAATCTAAGTCCTTACCTATCTCTATAGAGATCGCCAAACAGCTGTCTGGCTGCGGCTAGAATAGTACTAGTCTTCCCAGTTCCTGGAGGCCCATAGAAAAGGAGATTGGGAAGATCAGCTCCCGACAGACACTGCTGTAACACAGCGATCACCTCTCCCTGCTCCACTACTTCTTCTACAGTACGAGGTCGGCTGAAAACCGAAAGAATTTACTTTCGTTGAATCTGTATCAAAAAGCCTAATACACTATTTTTCGTTACTAAAACAAAGTGTCCTTAAATTACTGATTAATCTTCAATTGATATATATATCCAAAATACCTTATACCCCCAAGGGGGGCTGCGACCCCATTTTTGGGCGGCCATTTTGAATCCAAGATGGCGAGTTTTTCAAAATGTTTTAATATTTTCTGAAACTACTCTCGATAATCCACCTTCACACCAAACTTCATTCCTCTAGTACAGTGTTTCCCAACCTTTTGCAGGCTGCGGACCCCTTGATTTCTTCCTAGTTCCTTTGCGGACCCCTGTTATACATACAGTATCAATAGACCTTTTTACGTTGTCTATAGCTTTAAAAAGACGTACAATTTCAATACATGAATGTACAATTGAATACAATTTGCTAACAATATTGAAAGCTGCGAATTAATAGTACTAATAATAAAACTTAGCATTTTTGTTTACTTACAGTTTTTCAACGTAATGCCTGGTGTAGTTTTCTGACCGTCAACTTTTTCATACCTGACTCCAAAGTAGAGATTTTTAGGCGCAGATCTGGTTCTATTTCCAGTCTGCTTTTGTATTAATTTCATATAAACAAGTGCAGGAAATGTTGACTCGCACAAGTAAGTAGTCTATAAAGGCATCTGATCTGAAATTGCCTTTTTTGGAAATATCAGGATACAAAGACCGAGCATGTAACCAGAAGTCCAGCAAACGTAGACTGGAAAATATCATCTTTCAAGGTGGAATAGCAGGACAAGCCAATAAGCTGTTCTTCTTCATCTGGTGACGACTCATTTCCATCGTTTAGTAACGGGTTCTTCATCCAACTGTTTTCTCGTTGGAAACTGGAAAGTAAGCTCTCAAAATCTTCTTTTTCACTTGTCGACAGAAGGCCATAAATATTTCAGAACCGGATAGGAATTGTATTCCTTATTATTGATTCCGTCAGCCCAAACTTTTATGCTTTCAATTGTGACCTCAATTTTGTCTTGCACTGAAAATACAGTGACAATGGAGCCTTGCAGTCTTGAATTTAATGCGTTCAGAAATGAAAAAATAGCTAAAAAAAAATAAGGAAAGCAAGAAAAAACACTTAAGCACTCCTTCTTACTTTTAGTTCCAATTTAGAATCAATCCGAATAAGTCTCACCTTAACACGCAGCTCGAATAAGTAAGTCAGAACTCTTCCTCTAGATAAGCCGCGTACCTTAGAATGTAAGGCAAATGTTCATAATTACTTTCCATCTCGTTAAACAATTCAGCGAAAATTCTAATCTTAAGAGGACAAGCCTTGATAAAGTTTACAAGGGTAACCTCTTTCATCTTGGATGGTATTCGATGTACAGCCAATGCTTCACGATGGATGCTGCAGTGCGTGCACTTGGCAGAGAGCGCAACAGCCTGGACACGCGCAAAGAGTTCTTTTTGCTTACCTGCGATTGCCCGAGCACCATCTGCACCATTCCTAACACATTAGCTCATTCTAGTTTATTTTCAAAGATAAAATTATTAATAAATGTTAAACAAGGCCTCTGCAGCTGTATGTAACGGCAGTGTTTCACTAAACAAAATATCCTTATGAACCTTGCTGTTGTTCACTAAAGCACTGTGCTTTATTTCAAGACGTCCACGTAATTTCGAAGCTTTCAAAGTCTCATTCGATAGCACCTCACCGCAAACAACAAACACACTGTGGTTCTCTGATCACCATCTCGTTCAATAACTGCAAATCCCAATTCCAACTATTTCGGGAAATATTTACACACTTTCTGGACTACTACATTATCATTTTGTTACATCAACGCACAGGCTTCATGTCATGCTCTTTAGCTTCACTGAACGTTGGGAATGCATGTTGTACTGGGACCGATTTAAGACTCTGATCCATTTTTCGTACATGCTGACACAGAAGTCTGAAGTTAGCTGTTACTTTTCATTTTAGTTCAAGCGTCTAGTGAAAATCCAACTCGATAGATGGTCATATCAGACCATTAAATGTTGTAGTTAATTCACTTTATTTATCGCATTGGTTTCAGATTACTGAGTTCGGTTTTAACTTGACTTACTAAACAATATTGTGTTTTCAAATTATTTTATAAAAAGAAATCTGTATAATATTATGTAAATATCGGGAAGTAAATTCTGGTTACACGTCAAACTATTGCGGCCCTCTAACATGCTTGTCACGGCCCCGTGGGGGTCCGCGGACCCCAGGTTGGGAAACACTGCTCTAGTAGATCTAACGATGTGGAAAATGGTTTTGGGTGGCCATTTTGAATCCAAGATGGCATGGCGACTGTTATGATAACCTCCCAAACGGGTCTAATATTTGATTATGTGCGAAAAATTATTCCAATCGGTCAAGCCGTTTTCGCGTGATTCAAACACAAACACATCCCTTTTATT